>JAXGGA010012997.1:2500-36758 GCA_038373865.1 Uloborus plumipes
TACTAACTGTACACTTTCGTTCGTGTTTGCTTACGCCAACTAGGCTGTTAATTAGGGGTGCTCTGCTTCACTTTTCCAACTGTACTATAATTTGGTGTGAAGTCCTATTTCGGCTGTACACGCATGCTATAAAGACCAGCTTATAGGGTAGGCAACAATTCACAGCACAAGAACACATTCACACAAGGAAAGGACAAGGACAGGAGAGAGAGAAAGTACAACCATGTCCGAGCTTGGATTCGAATCCGGACGCTCCCATCTGCAGTCAGACCAAAGAAGCTATAGAGTCTTTGGTCAGACTGGTCTGACCACTAGACAAGCACACTATTCCGATTTGAGCAAAAGAAGTATCAGATGACATACGAACCCCTAGATCTTTGTCAAAAAGATAAAATAAATTAATAACTAAACACATCGGCAATCAGATGAATACTTAATATACACGATCTGGAAAAGTAATCCAGCTGAGGAAAAAATACACTACTTTATTTTGTATTGTCTCTAAAATAGTCGAGTAATTAAAATCCTCGAAGTACTAACAAAAGGAACTGATACAGGGGGGAGGGGCAATGGGGACAATTTTCTGCTGGTAATTTTTCTATACTAAAGTTTAAAAAACATAATTTTGGACAAGTTTTAACGATGTTGGTGAATAAGTTTTGGATCTTTCCCCCACAAATGTTTCAGAATTGAAGTCCGAAACCTTTGTTATCAATATTTGCTACCAGTATGCAAAGTAAAAGTAAGCGATAAAAATAAATGGCTCCTCCATTGAAAAGCTTCGAGTTTGGCTAACTACATACTATTCAGTAAATTGAGCAAAAGAAGTAACATTGTAAAAAATGAATATTGTTTTTACTGTATAATAAAGCTAATTTTGTAGTAATAAACTGTAAAAATTGCTAATTTTACAGTAATAAACTGTAGAATTGTTAATTTTACAGTAATAAATTGTAAACTGCTATATTTTCAATACTAAATTTTAAAATTGCTAATTGCTAATTTTACAGTAAGAAGCTAAAATTGCTAGTGTTACAGTTTATTACTGTGCATTTTACAGTTTTAAATTGGAACCTCGGCTGTCACTTATTTACTGTAAAAACAGCGGTTCATTTTTTGGAGTGTATCAGATAGTCTACGACCTCTAGATCTGTGTGACAAAGGAAAACTAAATTAACAACTCTGTACTTCAGAACCAGACTAACGTAAGTCCATTTTCGTCATTTTTCAGTAGAGAGGAAAAACAATGTATTCGACAATCGTTTTTCCCCTCTACCGAAAAATGACGAAAATGGACTTACGTTACTGGTTCTGAGGTACAGAACTAAACACATAGGCAATAAAGCAGATATTTAAGATACATAATGAAGAAAAGGTACTTAGCTGGGTAAAAAATGTACTACCCCAAGTAGCATCAACTCATCAGATTTTGCTCGGCCGATCAACAAACTCCTCGTAAACTGATCCTGTAACGCACGATGACATCGCTCCGATCAGTATCCGAGCACGGTTTTCGATGAGCTACTTTTCATCGGAAAGCGATATCCTTCCGATCAACTTTCCCGATGAAAATAAGTTGAGCTATATTCCATCGGAAAACGATATCCTTCCGATCAAGTTTCCCGATGAAATTCCTCGGCACGGGACTGTTCTGCTCGTAAATTGCTCCAAATCTCATCGTATTCTCATCGGATTTTGCTGCTCGGATTCTGCTCTGCCGATGAGACATATTGGATCATCGGCCGATGAGAATTTCATCGGGTTTCGATGAATGGCCGATCATCGTCCGATGAGATGATGCTGCTAGGGACCTGCCTTGGTATTACCTGAAAAGTTAGTTGCTTAGTAGGGCGAAAGGAGTAAAGGGAAGCAGAATTTTAATGTTTAATCAGCAAGTTATCGCCCTTGAGTCAGGGCTAAGGCAGCACTACATGCAATATACCGACAGCACAGTTATATCACCCAGAGACTGCAGCTTCGTCCTAATTTGGACTCATAAGTCTGGAAAAGACAATAACCGAGTTGAAGGCGGATGTTATGTCAGTGCTAAATTTAAAGCAGCGCTTTTTTTTCCAGTTTTTTTTTTTTTTTTGGCACTTTCAGCTTCACTGAAATAACATCTGGGTCAATCCATGTCAAATCACCCAGGAAAACGGGATTTTGTAACCCATGTCCTCGGATTTTGATAAAATTTGGTGTATTTAATATTTTTATGGTGGTAAGTAACCACATGAATTCTTTTGCCCATATGTGATCTGGTTTTTGTTTTACAGGTCGTCAAACTTTTCAAAAAATTGCATTTACTGTCAATCGCTAAGCCTAATCTGCATGTGTACGTATCTCTTCAGTAAATTGTGATGGGTGCAGAAATCTTTCAATATTTCCAAAAATTCTCAGATATGTTGCTAAAAGTATCAGGATTTAATAAAAAAATACTTGAAATTTATATAATATAATTTTGTTTGAATAAAATTTGAATAAACTACGACAAGCATTTTTTTTTCTTGTGCAAAACATGAGTTTACTTAAGTGGCATTTCACGAAAAGGCGGAGGTCCTATTCAATAATAGAAGCATTAGAAATGAGTCTGAAGGTGTGTTCTATCATTGCAAAGAATAAATTTAGTGGTTTTTTTCGTGTTCTTGTTGCTGTTGCACAATATACACATTTCAGTATCAAAGTTTTTGAAAAAAAGTTCTAGTCATTTTCCTAACCTAAATTTCACTGAAAAGCAAACATACCTTTATTTTTAGGTGTATTTACAGCCCTATTATGCTACTTAAAATCATCTTAATCCCTTATTAAGCAGAAAGGAAAGTGAGAAATAATTTATGACTCCAAATTCAGTTGTCAAGTTCAGCAAAATATCAGATGCAGAAAAAAAATGTGCAAAACATGAATTCACTTTAGTAGCTTTTTATGAACAGGCGGAGGTCATATTCAATATTAGAAGCATTCGAAATAAACCTAAAGGTGTGTTCTATCATTGCAAAGAACATAATTAGTGGCTTTTTTTTTTTTTTGTGCTATTGCACAATATATACATTTCAGGACCAACATTTTTGAAAAAAGTTCTAGTCATTTTCCTAACTTAATTTTCAATATTTTTTGCGTAAAAGAAGCATTGTTCATGCTTTTGTAGCATAAAAACGTATTATATTTAGTTTTAATGAATTATAATTGTATTGAATGTGCGAAGTATAGATAGGATAGCACAATCTTTAAAGTAAAGATAATAATTAAAAATGTGAGTTTCTGAATATTATCGGATTGTTTGTCTTTGAAGTGTTTGTGTGATCCTGTTTTCAGCAAATTTCAGGAATATATTGTTTGGTATTTTAACGCTCAACCTTCCTTGCATTTGCGCATGTATCAGGTCTCTTCTTATTTTATCAAAATATGGGTCATAGTGATAAGAGGGATAAAGAATGTGAGTGGATTTTCTATTCTGGTTTGTTTGTTTTTCATTGGATTCGCTTATCAGGAAGGTTGGTTTGCGCTGATAAATAATAATAGGAGATAATTAAAAAGCTAGAGCCCCGGACAGACATAATTCAATAAAAATGAACTAGAAATTTCAGCATCCAGTTAAGAGCAAATACAGCTTTCGACACTTGCTATTGGAGTTTAAAAGAAAAAAATTGAAAATTTTCAAGTAAGTGACTATGCTGGATTTGAAGCAAGGCTATCTTTTACCTAAGAAAGGACTATTATCTTTACTATAACCAAGAAATGGTAAGATGTTAGATGAAATAACTACGTCAAACGGTCCGTAACATAAGATTCTGGAAGATGTTACTATTCTCTTCAAAAGGAGATTGAATATGTACAAAATAAGTATTCCGAATATTTCATGATAACTTGACTTCAACAAGTACTGTCCGACGTCGGAAATGCAAGGAAGGCCGAGCGTTAAAATATCAAACAGAATATTCCTTAAATTTGCTGAAAGCAGGATCACACAAACACTTCAAAGACAAACAATCCGATAATATTCGGAAACTCATATTTTTCATTGTTATTTGTTCTTCAAAGACAGTGCTATCCTATCTCTTCTTCGCACATTCAATACAATTATAAATCATTAAAAATAAATATAATACGTTTTTATGCTACAAAAGCATGAGCTATGCTTCTTTTACACAAAAAAATATTGAAAAATAAGTTAGAAAATAACTAGAACTTTTTTCAAAAATGTTGGTACTGAAATGTATACAGGGTGTCCACTCCAATCGTGGACCAATAGCTAATTTCTAAACCGTTAGAGATAAGCATAGAGTTTATTTAGGAAAAAATCTCCAAATTAGGAAAGGAATTTTGGGTCGATTCAATATTTTTCAAAAAATCAAATTTTGAAAGAGTTACGAAATTTAAATTTTTATACAGCCCCTCAGTCCTATCAATCATATTTAGTAAAACATTCTTGACACTGTAACGTTTAAAACTAAAAAAAAATCACTCTTCTACGACAAAAATTGACCGAGTTATGACGTTTTGAAAAATCAAGATTTTGAAGAATTTCGCATACGGTCCCTTAAGCGATCGCTCGATGACGTCATGAAATAATGCAAAATCTTGATTTTTCAAAACGTCATAACTCAGTCAATTTTTGTGGTAGAGGAGTGATTTTTTTTTAGTTTTAAACGTTACAGTGTCAAGAATGTTTTACTAAATAGGATTGATAGGACTGGGGGGCTGTATAAAAATTTAAATTTCGTAACTCTTTCAAAATTTGATTTTTTGAAAAACATTGAATAGACTCAAAATTCCTTTCATAATTTGGAGATTTTTTCCTAAATAAACTATATGCGTATCTCTAACGGTTTAGAAATTAGCTATTGGTCCACGATTGGAGTGGACACCCTGTATATTGTGCAATAGCAAAAAAAAAGAAAAAAACGAAAAAAGCCACTAATTCTGCTCTTTGCAATGATAGAACACACCTTTAGGTTTATTTCGAATGCTTCTAATATTGAATATGACCTCCGCCTCTTCATAAAAAACTACTAAAGTGAATTCATGTTTTGCACATCTTTTTTCTACATTTGATATTTTTCTGAACGTAACAACTGAATTTGGGAGTCATAAATTATTTCTCACTTTTCTTTCTGCTTAATAAGGGATTAAGATGATTTTTAAGTAGCATAATAGGGCTGTAAATACACTTAAAAATAAAGGTATGTTTGCTTTTCAGTGACATTTAGGTTAGGAAAATGTCTGGAACTTTTTTTCAAAAATTTTGATACTGAAATGTGTATATTGTGCAACAGCAACAAGAAAACGAAAAAAACCACTAATTTTATTCTTTGCAATGATAGAACACACCTTCAGGCTCATTTCGAATGCTTCCATTATTGAATAGAACCTCCGCCTTTTCGTGAAATGCCACTTAAGTAAACTCATGTTTTGCACAAGAAAAAAAATGCTTGTCGTAGTTTATTCAAATTTTATTCAGACAAAATTATATTATATAAATTTCAAGTATTTTTTTATTAAATCCTCATACTTTCAGCAACATATCTTAGAATTTTTGGAAATATTGAAAGATTTCTGCACCCGTCACAATTTACTGAAGAGATACGTATACATGCAGATTAGGCTTAGCGGTTGACAGAAAATGCTATTTTTTGAAAAGTTTGACGGCCTGTAAAACAAAAACCAGATCACATATGGGCAAAAGAATTCATATGGTTACTTACCACCATAAAAATATTAAATACACCAAGTTTTATCAAAATCCGAGGACATGGGTTACAAAATCTCGTTTTCCTGGGTGATTTGACATGGATTGACCCATATCTCAAATGTAATTGCAACATGAAGAAATAAGTAAAAAGGAAAATCGTTACTTTATTAAACTGGATTTTAATTTTCTTTCACCAGATGAGGCGTCAAAATTAATAAGAAGTTTTCATTAATATCAGTAATGAAATAAACTTGTTTTGGAGATTAATAACATTAAAAACATCACTTTGAAGCTTTCGGAGTATTAATTAAGGAAAGAAAAGCTGGTACTATGCTCAAAAGAATTTTTAATTTTCTCTAACGTAAGTTTTCGTTGATAATATTTTTTCCTTTCTTTTAAATTAATGTAGCAACTTCACTCATGTGTTATTTTTCATGTATGACAAATAACTAAACAATATTAAATTTATGTTCTAATCCGCATCTCAATAATTAAAAAAAATGAAATTACAGATAGTAAAAATAAAATGTAAAATATTTTATTTGTAAGTTATAAGACTTCTTATTGAGCGTTGTAAAAGTTTAAACAAATAAATAAAAAATTCTTAAAGCTTTTTCGTGTATATCAGTCTTTAAATAAGCTCTGTAAAATTATTTTTCGTATCAATTTTTACGAATCATAAGAATTAATAGAAAAAATAATCTATATTCAATGGTTAATTGTATTCAAAAAGATTAACGAAGACATTCTAGATAATTTTTGAGCAAACAGTTAGAGAACTTTTGAAAACAATGTGGATATATTTTTAACCGACGAAAAAACGGAGGAGGTTCTCTAGTCGACCGGTATATTTTTTTTATGTATGACCACGCATAACTTTTTACTTTATAGGCCGATTTTGATAATTTTTTTTTGTTGGAAAGGGTACATCTCCCTGGTGGTCCCATGGTCCTATGATGCGGGGTTTGAGAACGGAATCCTGAAGAAATTGAGGGAAATCTTTAGAATTCCGTTCATGCGCACCCTCTTTGCGCATGAATTGAATTTCAAATTTCACGCGCACACTCTTGCGATTTGATGTTTATTAGGTGACAGAAGCTCGCCGATAGAGTGGCTTAGCGGTAAGACGCTGGGCTCTCATTCGCAAGAGCTTGAGTTCGATCCTCGACGGAGTCGGTGGATTTTCAAGAAGCAGGAAAAAATGCATTGTCTATGTCAAATGATTATGCGGCATGCAAACCGCAGTTTTACTGATAGAATATATTCCCAATTTAAAAAAAAAAATATATTTCCAGGCTCCCATCACCTAAAATTTTAAAATTAGTGATGCACTAATGAATCGGCGGTAAATGGTTACTTTGCGGATTAACCTGTAGGCCAGTTTTAGCCGCATAATCGGGTGAAAAACTAGTAATTTAAAAATGTTTTAATTAAATCAGCATAGAAATAAATCCTAAAAGGAAAAAAAAAATGTTTTTAGTGGCAATCGCTTAAAATTTCAGACGCTTTAATAAAGTGAGATGAAGCGTCACGATGGCAACATGACACTATTCCGGGTATACATTTACACTGAAAAGAATGAAATAAAAATAAAATTTTATAAAAAAAAGTAAAACCGACTTCAAAAACGCAGCTGAAAATTGCTCTAAAAAGTAAAAAATAAATTTATTCTTTGAACACCATAAAACCAACTTCAAAAACGCAGCTGAAAATTGCTCTAAAAAGTAAAAAATAAATTTATTCTTTGAACACCATCGATACTACTTTTAAACATGAGTTTTGAAGTCGGTGTCGAAACAGTTAATAAAATCATTCGTACCCATTCTTCGGTTACGTGTTTCATAATAAAAACAAAAAAAAAATGTTTCATTCTCAATTTCAAGTGTTTTTTGAAGGGAAAAATCAATCAAATGGTACAATCAATGGGTAAGAATGATTTTATTAACTGTTTCGACACCGACTTCAAAACTCATGTTTAAAAGTAGTATCGATGGTGTTCAAAGAATAAATTTATTGTTTACTTTTTAGAGCAATTTTCAGCTGCGTTTTTGAAGTTAGTTTTATGGTGTTCAAAGAATAAATTTATTTTTTACTTTTTAGAGCAATTTTCAGCTGCGTTTTTGAAGTCGGTTTTACTTTTTTTTATAAAATTTTATTTTATTAAAGCATAATATTTTCATTTCATAAAATATTTTACTAAACAACTCTCATTAGTTAACCCGCACATTAATAATTGTTTTCTGATAAATTGTAATTAGTGTTTGCAGCATATAATTGCTAAATGTGCAACTTTGCAAGAAATTATGACTGGTGTTCTGATGGTACCTTCATTGTTACTTTATTCCAAAATGATAATGCTTTGTTTAAACGCATTCGTTTGATTTAATCCCGCTTCAAAGTCGTAGAAAATCCTAGCACGATAATGTTCTCACGTCTATTTTTTCTTCTGTCTAAAATGCCTCAAACAACTTGAACTCAGGTAGCACAAATAACCTTTAAACGTTTTATTAACATTTTTAAGCGGTTGTTACAACGTTAATAACCATTTTACAACCTTTAAAAAACGAAGTGTGCTACTTGGGGAACTACTATACCATGTGTAACGAGAGCTGGAGCCTCTTTGCAAATTAATTTCCCACTCTCCATATTTTCCCCTTTATAATTGTCATAGTTACGGCGCCAGACTTTCCCCCCGCTTTCTTTTAGCAACAATGTGCCAAAACACAGGCCTGTTGCTTCTGGCATATTGGTTGGCATTAAAAATGAACTTTTTTTCTGATAAAAAATCCATGTGAGCAAGTAGTGAAATATGAGGCAGTAAGAAGCAAAAAGGGATGTATGTGCCAAAATTAAGAGTTTGGAGATAACCAGCTTAAATGGTAGGTAACCCTCTTCTCTGTTTTAACGCAAGATATAGTATTAGTAGCAATGATACATGCTACTGTACACTGTACAGCATGATTTAGAAAAAAAAAACATCAAAGGAAGCTCAACTAAGAGCTGAATTTTGAACGTGTTTTACTAAAAACTTAAAAACGTCCACTTACATGACTTTGACCAACGCCTATAATATACCCAAAATACCTCCTACTTCATTTGCCTCAATACGGGAGACAGTTGTTCCACTCTGAGCACCAAATTGCGGCAATGCGATGATGCCGTTGTTATGGTGATAAATCCAAACAATATTCCAATTAAATTTTTTGATTGGTTAGTTTTTAAATTTGAATTAGAAATCAACCAATCATTAAGTCTCGAAGAACTCCGATAGATGGCAGAGCTTATGAACCAAGGGAGAAATTTTACTCCGTGCTAGAAACCAGCAAGCAGTAGACATTTAGTATTTAGGAGGCGTTGCTTTGATTCTCATTGCCTCATAGGGTCACGGTCATCCTAATCGTGACTCACCTGTAGTGTTCCCGAATGCAGAACCCGAAGAAGAAATCCTCCTGATGAGGCTGGCTTGAGATGGACGGTGACCAGCAGAGAGAATTCCCAAGGGAAGGTTCTGGGAAAGAGCAGTTCCTCTTCCCTGGAGCGCCACGATCCACTGGCCAGCAAGCGATAGGCCGTGGGTCGCCCCGGAGGCCGGAGGGGAGAGCGGTGGAAGTCGGCAGCCTCCAAGATGTTCAAGACGCCTGGAAGTATTATAATTGACATAGTACACTGTTAAAACTACAAGTTGCACAAGGCACCTTTAAGAGTTAAACATTGTAGCACCAGCGGTACCTCCTGAGGGTGTTACTTGACTCCCCATGGCACCACTCCATGTATCACCTTTTAGCGTGCCTGCCCATAGGGTGCTCCGTATGTTATAGCACCCCATGGGTCTCCCACGGCACTTGAAGGGTGCCATAGGGAGTCAAGTGACCCCTTCAGGGGGTGCCGCTGGTGCAAAAACATTTCACCCTTAAAGGTGCCTTGTGCAATCTGTAGTTTTAACAGTGCCCACTTGTGATAAACTACAAAATACAATATGGGTATCGAATTTTGAAATGACTTGTATCATTCATTATACAGCTTGTTTTTTAGAGGTAGTTATTTTTTAAAGGGTTCTTTAGAGGTAGTTACTTTAATAAACTGTATGTTCAGATAGTTAAAATATGGCTAGGGAGTTCTACAAACTGAAAATATTTTACTATTTCACTTCGATCAGTTATTTTACTTTACCCCACGTTCCCCTACTGAACCTAAAGAGGCAAGT
Organism: Uloborus plumipes; assembly: GCA_038373865.1. NCBI lineage: Eukaryota > Metazoa > Arthropoda > Arachnida > Araneae > Uloboridae > Uloborus > Uloborus plumipes. Next base: position 12,391 of record JAXGGA010012997.1, read on the forward strand.
GGATAAAGGTGATATGTGACAATTTTTGAAACTTACCTTTTAATATGGATGAAGGAGTTATAAGTCCATCAATAGCATGTCCCCTTAGGCACATAAATATTTTTTAACTAGGAATATGACCCCGTTTTACCCATTGAGAAAAATCCATTAAAAAATAACACAGCATTTTTTTTTTGAAAGCTTTTTTTAGAAATTAAAAAAATTGTCACATATCACTTTATCCACTAGCCCCTTCAAATGTATTAGTGCCCTAAGAAGAGAGTGGAGACTTTAAGTGTTGTAAGAATTCGACAGGACGACAAGTAACGTCTAGAAGAAAAATACGACTCCTCGAGACAAATGACCGAGTTTTGCCAATTTTCTTCCTTTGGGATATTGAGTTATTAAGAAAGGGTATGTAAAAGTGTTAAACTCTCATGGTACAATTTTATTCAGAAGATTATTTTCCTTCAGCCTTATTATTATATTGACAACAAAACTTAAATACTAAACAGTGCAAAACCACTATTGTTCTGCTTTGTACGGACGATTGTTGCAGAGAAAACGAGTAGAAATGAGAAAAATATTTATACTCGTTTTAATATAGTACAATTCTATTTACAGATAATGTAAAAGTCAGCCAAGAAGTGATAGAATTATATTTACTACTAAGGTGGACTACTACTTTCAAATCAGAATGAAACATGAAGCCCAATACAATCATACAGCTTGTATTTCCGAAACAACTTACCCAAGTTTTATTTGTTTCTAAAACTACAAAGATTAAATGCGCTTAGTTATAATTACCCAATTAAACGACGTATACCGATTTGGCGTAAGTAGTAGCAATCCTTTTTCCCGAAATAAGTTTCTGTACGTGACTGTTTGACCAAAACCTTAACAAGAGTTTTTTTGCTCCGAAATCAAATGCTTTTGTATCCTATTGCCCCTATTATCGTTTTCCAAACAATAAAATTCAAGTAGCAACGAAAATAAATTTGGGGTATCGTTTCAGTTATTTATTATTTTTGCAATACTTATAACATGGAAATATTAAACATGTCACACAGAAGCGCTGCCAAAATATCTCTAATTTTTTATAAAAAGCTATAAAGACATTTTTAGCTTATCACGCCTTGTACATTTTTAGAAACTAAAAATAAAATAATGTTTTTCATGTAAACTGCGTATAATTTAACTGCTTTAAAATTTGCCAAGAAGGAAAAAAACATCCAATAATCTGTTTATTTTTTCGCAACATTTCCTCATCGCACTATGTAATGCAGCATTAAGTTTTACGAGCAAAGTTGTAAATTTTTTGCCTGTAAATTAAGCCATGTTTGTTTCAAGAGACTCGTAATTATATTAATTACTTTTAAAGTTTATGGAGCGATGGAACTTTAATGACTGCTCCTTGAAATCATGCTAAATTAATTAAGGAGTGGTAATTAGTTCTTCAGACTGGCTTTACGTTACTATAGAAACCGAAGCTTAGAGTGTTTGAGAAACTATCGCCCAAGCGAAATATGGGTGAAATATACAAAGATTCGATATTTTTAAAGGGCTTGCATTCGTTTTGTGACATTATAAAACGCACCTCTCCTCCCCTCCACCAACCTTTAAAGGAGAAAATGACATCGAGGAAACTCGAATATTGAAGGTTAGTTTATGATTAACACAAAGTTGTATTAAAATCTATTATTTCATACCTAAATAATTTATAGCGTCCTCAAAAGTAAATTTCAGATTTGATAATTTTATGCTACATGCATTTGAAAATGTTAGAATAAAGGTCAATATCAAAGAACTTAAAGCAGAAAATACCACATGTAAATAGTTTTTAAAAATAACGAGTGGATTACACGAAAATCTTCACGATAACATGCTTGCGTAATTATTTATATTTAAAGGATAAATGTAAAACGAAGTAATGTCAAAGTTAAGTAAAATTTAGTAAATAGTTTTATCACTGCAAAACCATTTTGCTTTTTTTGATAACAAATGTATGCTTTAAGATTTAAAAAAAAATCAAACTAGCTTGCTTAAAAATAGCTTTATCGTATATTTATACCATCGCTTGCATACATAGCTCTAGAAGCCCGCAAAAAGCTATCATTTTGAGAAAAATGCAGCATTTAGAGTAAGCTTAAGTGTTAGAGTTAGACTGGTTTACAGAGGTTTATTGTGGTTTTACTATTTTTAATGCAAATCTTTGCTGGTCATGTAATGCACTAGCTGATTATAAGTTACAATTTTGAAAGTCGATAAAACTGCTTTTTTAATGATTTTTCAAAAAAGTCAAAATCATACGAGAGAGAGAGAGAGAGTACATATTTATTCAAAATTTTTCAGAAAATCACTACTGGCTGTAGGTTTGAAAACTAAATTAAAATTTCTTTCACCCAACCTCTTATCAAAAATAGCATTCCAATGACCCCCAAATGGTGGGGTATAAAGTTTATATTGATTAAAAAAAAAACAGTCAAGAGGAAAAATATGCGGCTATTCACTCATCATTTAGAATTTATATCTAGATATTTTTATAAGTGGAAAGTCATAGCAAGCAGAAGTGCATTCGTGACTGATTTTAACATCAGGTGGAAATATACAAGATGTGATGTTTTATTAAAAGATATGATTTAATGTGCGAAAGCAGTGGCATAGGGTAACAAACTATTCAAATGCATGAAAAAGTTGGTGCAGCTTTTAGTTCAAGAGCTAGCAACGTCGAAAAAAAGTCATTTAAAGACGTCTGGCTCTATAATATATCTTCTGAGCAGCCGAGAGTGGTTGCGTTTTTTACTGTGCATCACACTTGTAAGAAAAGCAGTCGAAAACTTTGTACAATTTTGAAGTTAAAAATACAAGACAACGTGTCCAAAAGTACAAATATAATATTAAAGGAGAGTTTGAAAACTCTAGCAAATAGATATTTCGGTGCTATTACAAATGAAGCCCCATCATCAGTGCGAAAAGAGGAAGTTTCAACAGACCACAGTCAAGTGAACAAGGAATGCGAGACAAACGAAGGTAAATATACACAGAACAGAAACAGTAGGTCCGCAGAAACTGTTACGTCATGGGTCAAAGAGGACAACTGCGCAACAAGGATTACGTCACAGACGAAAAAGTTTTTAAATAAAAGATTTCCAAATGTTAGGGAAAGGAGGGGTGATAGACAGATTGTTGACAACTAAATCATAATTTTTCCAGACATAATAGGATTCCCAAAAATCTAAATCAAAAATCGAAGAACAACTATGGATAATTTTTGCAGAGGAAAAATAAAAAATATGACCACATGACCAACAGTGTTGGGCAATGGAAGAGCGTTTGAAATCTTGTTTTTTAACACAATTTTTATGTTCTTTAACTCGGAATTTTAGAGCACGTCGTGTCTGTCATATATAAGTTAATGACACTGGCATGAAATATTATAAATCCCCCATCTATCAAGACCCTGAACTGGATGTTTGAGTTACGAGAATTGCAATTTATTCACAGGAGAAAAGGGGACAGAAAAATTGAACTTTTTTAAAATTCTGGCAATCTGAAAGCTGATTCTGGGAAAATATGGTAAAACAACAGTGTTGGAATAGTTCTCCGATCACACTTGTACTGGAAAAAACAATGCTTTTTTAGTCATTTTAGAGCAATTTCGCGTCTAATCAATCACGGAAAAAAGTTTTTGACCTCCCCATTTACGATTTAATAAAAATTGGTGTGAAGGATGCGTAGGACAAGATGACTCATTCTGCCAAGACTTTACTTCAAAAAATGTATGAAATACAGAGTTGTTAAAAAACGAAAAAGAATACACGCAACTTCTTTTGTAATTACAGTGAAATAAAAATTCAAAAATTATTGTGACGGCAAGAAATAGAGCTTTCCATCGATATGTTACATGACATACTCACGGCAGGTTAAATTTCTGATTTCCCCAAAATGGTTGAAAAATCCTGATTTTTACCAGCAAAAAAGTGATGCGCAATAAAAAACGCAACCACTCTCAGCAACCAGACCATTCATGCTGCTTGGAAGAGCACAGGGAAAGATATATTAAAGAGCCATACGTATTAAAATATTCACTCGAAAACGTTGCTAGCTCTTAGACTATTATTAAAAGGCTCAGGATATATTAATATAAACGAAGTGTAAACACCCCAGAAAAGCTACAGCTTGCAAATCTGCTGATGATATTCAGTCAAAATATCTAAATTCGTACTAACATTTTTTTTCTGCATTGATACAGTTATTTTGAGTTTTTCAAAAACAAATTTCTAATTACATTTTCGTTGATTAACAGTGTTGTTTATTTCAATTACAACTTTTAAGTTTAAATAGTAAAATTTATTTATATATTTTTACTTTTTAAAACTGCTGTCGTTTATGAAAATCGGAATCAGTGAAATGCCGATTTTCAATTTCCTTTTAGCTTTCCGCTCTTTTAGGCTCTTTCAAGCGCTTTTACCCATTCTTTTGCGTAGGGGTAAAAATAACAAACCATTATCACGTTCCCAATTAATTATAATGTAACAATGGTGTGTATGTTTAACAAGCTATATTAGCGTTCTTTAAAATGTTTTTCCTAAGTAGAAGAATTTATTAAATATTGTATAATTATAAAATTTTATTGGTATAGTCAGCAAAGGCTTGAACTTATAAAAAAAAACTATTTAAACGAAATTAATGCAAACTATGCGAATAGAAACGATTAACAATTTAAAAGTTTATAAGAGAAAAATAAAAAGTAACTGAGAAAAATGTGCTCTTATTTTGAAATGAAATTCAAAAGAAGTGAAGAGTAAATATATTTAAGTACTCAATTTAAATGAGCATTTGAAGTGAACAAATACCAGTTAGATTTAATTTCAATTCTACAGCAAAAAAGAATTACGCAGGAAATAATTTTGCTTTTACTTACTTCTATAATTTTAAGCGATGGCTTTTTAAATTAAAACGTTAGATTTCTCTCACAATAATTTAATTAAAAAGTATGGGTTAACAGAGCAAAATAAGTGCGGAACATGTTTCCGTGAAACATGAATCGAAGTTTTCATTAAATTTTGGTTAAATAAAGCTTAGTTAAATTTTAAACACTTGAGCAATATGGAAAGATTTTTTTCTTTCTTGGACGTCACGAAAGAATTTTCGTACGAGTTGTTTAGGAACTCAACAAAAATGGATGAACAAAATAAAAGACCTTTATTGTGAATTAGTTGGGGTTAAATATTTCAAGATGAAACAATGCACTTTCTTTCCTTTTTTTTTTTTTGATGATTTTAAATTTTGCTCTTTTTAATACGCTTTTATTAGTTCCCATGTGGGTTTATTTGCTTGTTTGAAACCCTAAATGAACGATAAAATTTACGTTCTTTACAAATATAAAAGTAATACATTTAATACTATCATTAATACTAAAGTTTTGAAATTCTTCTTTTTAGTGTGATTAACTCTAAAAGCGTATTTTTTAGTTTTTTTAAAACTATGTTTAGGGTTATTAGAATATATTTTTGCAAAAAAAGAAAAAAACCAAATTTTTTTGAAAATTTAAATAATTTTTGTTGCGTTTTCAACTATTAAGAAACGTTCTGTACGATCTAACAAGAAAATTGTAGCGAACTTAACTTTCAGCCAAAATGACAAAAATGTGTCTGACTAACCGGGAACCAATCGACAGTGATAAATTGAAACTTTTTTATGATTAGCAACCGAAAGAAAATTGTAATACATATTTCTGAATGCATGAATTATTTGCCCTCGTGACTCCGTAACCGAAATATAGCGTGATCTTTTTCTCGCCAAGTGTTTAAATTTAGCGCTTTTCTAAAAACTTTGTAAGATTTTAAGCGCTTGTATCTCGAAAACGGCAGGGTGAGGGCACATAATTTTTACGTTGAAAATATGTCTCTGGAAGTTCTTCCGATTTGCACCCATTTGAACCTTTTTAATTGCTACATTAGTTGTGTGGTTCTCGGGTAAGAATTGAAGGGGCAAGTGGATAAAGGTGATATGTGACAATTTAAATATCTAGAAGAAAGCTTGCAAAAACAATGTTGCGTTTTTTATTTTCCAATCAATAGAATCTATCAATGAATTAAAAGAATCTGACCCCGTTTTACCAGTTGAGGAAAATCCATTAAAAAAACACACACAACACAATTTTGAAAGCTTTTACTAGAAATTTTAAAAAATGTCACATATCACCTTCATCCACTTGCCCCTTCAATTGCTCCGTGAGAGAATGCGAGGCCAGAAAATTGATTCTGTGAGTGTAACGCTTGTCTTAAATAGTTGAAAAATATTATACAATAGATTTCGCAAACGAAATTCAAAGCTTTTTGTCTGAAAGTTTAATAGCATTTACAGCACAGTTATTCGCAGACAGTAAATTAGTACGAAAAAAAGATAAATAAATAAAACAAACAAATAAATAAATAAATAAATAAATAAATAAATAGATTAAAAAATAAATAAATAAATAAATAGATTAAAAAATGAATAAATAAATAAATATAAATAAAAAATAAATAGATAAAAAATAATAATTAAATAAATAAATAAATAAAAAAGAATGAATTTAATATTTCAATTACTTTTTTTTTATTTCTATCAAAAAATTGGAAATAATATTTGTATATGACACAACGTTTTGGGCTCATTCAAATGATTCGTTTGCGTTGCAGTTGCATTGAGATTGAATTATCAATGGTTAGGGCTAATGCGCATTCGTGAAATAACAGGCGACCTGTGAGAAGCAATGCACTTCAATTTCAACACAGCTTTAACCCATTATGTCCCAAATTAACTACAAAAACTTTGAAAATCAGTAGGGTCTAAGTCCCCCTACGCCTTAGGGTCCCTAAGAAAACTGTTTCTGATCGCAAGTACCATCTGTCGGCCTCTCAGCGAAGTACAAGGAGTGGTACTTTAAAGCTTCAGCATGATTCCAGCCATTTAGGATCCATCATATTAAATTAATATAAGCGGGACTCCCAAGTCTCGTCGGGGCATAAAAGTGTTAAAAGGCATTTCTGCTCATGTATACAATTTGGTTCAAATCGGAGACGGTAAAGGCGACAAGGTCCCTTGACAAGGAAATGACTCAGCTTTTGACGCATCCTTGTAACCTTTTTCCTAATTAATATAAGCGGGACTTCTGAGTCCCGTCGGAGCATAAAGGGTTAACGTAACTGCCGCGCAACGATCTGGTGTGTTACTAAAGCCTTGGTTTCCTAGAACGCGACAACCGTCGCCGACGGCGGGCGCAACTGCACGCTGGAATCAGAATCAGTTTGATTGGAGTGTGGCGTGAAGCGACGTCAATCTGCGGCTCAGGCGCATACGCAGAAGAAGGCGGCGACCGTCGCCTCGTCAGAGATCGACGATTTCACTCCTAGGAAACCAGGGCTTCAGGCTCGTTATTTGTGCGATTTTACTACCGTTAGAAATATCAATGGTTGTCAAGCAGCGTTATTGCTCGTAGGAGCTGCCAACGATTGTTGGCATGTGAACGGGCCCTGAACCTGGAACGTATTGTCAAAACAAACGCAAAATTAATTTTTAGGTGAAGAAATTTACAACACGATGCTTGTTTTCTGAATATATTAATTAATTTTATTCTAGTGTTTTGTTGCTATGAATGTTTCTGAATAGTGTTCCCTTCTTGTAATTTCTATTTGTTAAAGAAAAAAAGAGGTTGAATTTTTCCCATATACGAGTAATAGCTAAGGTGAAGGAGTTTTATTCCTTAAGAAAAAGTTCAAACAATCAAATTAAACTATCCTTTTCCACGAAAATTAAAATTTCTAAGAAGTTCTTTTTGTTAAACTTTCATCGAAACAAATCTACTTGTCACATCAGTTTTCTTAATAAAATCTATTCAACCCGCATATCAAAAAGTTACTTTTTTTCTTCTAATGTTAGGAAAAAAAACATTTAAATCTAATCTGAATAATGCGACTCAGGTGTTTTGAGGAATATCTTTCAGGGAATTGAAAAATTTGCTCAAGTTGAAATTACTATAAAATTTTAAACAACACCGTAGTCTAAATTATATCAATTTGTCTTACAAGATTATAGTTTTATAATTTTTTTTCGGAAGAGCTTCTGCATATTTATGACTTTTTGATGCATATTAGTTACATATTATATTATATTATTCATTATGAGTTGTTTGAAGTTAGTAACTAACAAGCAGTTCTGTCAAGAACTAAACGAGCCTACTTTCCCGTACATCGACTTCGGCATTCTAGCATCTGATCATTATTCTCTTGATTATCTGAGACTGAAAATTATGTCAGACATACCTTTTTAGCACTTAAAGCTGATTTCTAAAAGCAAAATATACCCTCTCATCAGATGAAATAGACACGTGAAAGTAAATAAATCAATAAATAAAGTTTTGTCGCACCTTTTAAAGAATGTAACTGTTACAGTTCTTCCGTAGAAAAAATCCTCAATCGTTTGAAAAAAAAAATTAAATAAATAAATAAATAAATAAAAGTACAAAGAGCATCAAAACACATTTTATTAAAGAAAGGAAAAAAAAAAAGAAAAAAAAAACTCGTCCGTTAATAAAATGTCTCGAATTTCACTTTTAATCCGTTGCCAGTTGTTGTATATATATGAAGAATAAAATGCAATGAAAAATTTTTGTTACAAAAAAAAAAAAAAAAAAAAATACACACAAAACATACACACAAAAAAAGAAAAAAAATAACAATAATAAATAAAATAAAACAAATGAATAAATAAACAAAAAATCCTCTGCACAGTCAGTCATTTTTTTTCTAAGCCTGCATTTCCGCCATGTTTGCGGAGTCGTATTCGGAATCAGAGTCCTCACAGAAGGATTATTCAGAAAAGTACTTTACAAACATTATTTATCAAAACCATTTTCTTACAAAGTTAGTTTGAAGGAAATCCGACTTTAAGTTCAGGATCAACATTTAACTTAAATTCCCCGTAGGCGCTAATGTTAATTTTTTTTTTCTGAACGGTTCAATATTGAACGAAAAATGGTTCAAATCAAAAAGCGAAGTATGGGAATGAGCCTCTCCGAGATCTTTCAAACAAAAAAAAGTTTATTCCATTCGGACGGTTCACTCAAAAGTTATTAGGTGGGGAAAGGTTGCTTGAACGGTTCAATGTTGAACGAAAAAATGTTCAAATTGATAATTTAAATACGGTAATGAAGTATCCTTGCGGAGATCCTTGGAACAAAAAAAAAGTTTATTTAAATCGGACTGTTCACTCAAAAGTTTTTAGGGGTGACAGCTTGCTTGAGCGGTTCAATGTTGAACAAAAAACTGGTCAAATCGGAAATGTAAATACGGGAATGAAGTATCCTTGATAAGATCTTTCGAACAAAAAAAAGTTTGTTCAAATCGGACTGTTCACTCAAAAGTTAGCATCGCGGAACAGGTTGTTTGAACTGTTCAAAGTTGAACCAAAAATTGTTCAAATCGAAAAATCAAATATGGGAATGAGCTGTACTCTCGCCGAGATCTTTCCAACAAAAAAAAGTTTGTCAAAATCGAAATGTTTATTCAAAAGTTATTAGGGGGGGACAGACAGACCGACCGACCGACCGACAGACCGACCGACCGACACACAAATTTTCCATCTCAATACCCTACTTTCAAATTTTTAATTTTTCGATATTCATTTTACCTTTTTATTTCTTTTTGGCTTTTTTTTCGGACTTGGCGATATTTTTTTAACTTGGCGATATTTTTTTCGGACTTGGCGAATTTTTTTTAACTTGGCGATATTTTTTTGACTTGGCGATATTTTTTAGATGCATTAAACCACTTTTAATACTTTTTTCCTCTTTCTTTTATTTTTAACGGGAAAGTAGGCTAAAAAGGAAAGTTTAAAAGAGAAAAAACCAAAGCATTAAACCAAGAATTAAACTTTGGAAAATTTTATGCTTTTAATGAGTAGCCTTTTTACAACAAAGTAATTGAACAAAAATAAAAGCTGAAAATGATTTAACAGTAATAAATTTAAGACTTAAAATAAAAACATAGTTTATAAAGCATGAAAGAAGATTAATTTTTTGTTTTTATTTTTGCATATTCTTTTTTTAAGGTTTTGATAACAATTAAAAAAAAAACTTTTACGGAAGTAACAATATAGTAATTGTATACAATTAATACAAAAAGTAATCAAAAATTGTTGTAGGAAAAGTTTAATTGAAGGTAAGCAGTGATATATGTACTTTGTGTGCTTCACTTAGTTTCAACCTTTCTCTCAAACATTTTCAGAAAGTTATGTCGAAGGGAAAATTCCTCGAGAATAAAGTAATTAAAGAGAAAACAACTATCTGAATTTGTGAAGATGGAATTGAGATGCTTGCTAGAAACTGAGTTTAGAGATTCAAAAAATTTCGGAAAGGCATACAGAGCTCAATTCAGAATGTGGGTTTAAGAATATCTCCTTAACCATTTTACAACGTTTGAAATGCGAGCGTTAAATTTGGTATGAAATTTGCTATGAGTAAAAGAATTCCTAGCACACGGTTCCGAAAAATAGCTAAACCACAGAGGCTAATGTGTCTGTCAAATTTTAATAACAAAAGATATGCAGCGGAAGGAAATAGTTGTGCAGTGAAGTTGAACTGTTATATGGTGCTGATGACGATGTTTCTTACTTGGAACTTTAAAGTGAAGGTTGGTGGTGATTAAGAAAATTTATTTTCAAGCAAAGTGCTGGGTAATGGTAGAATAGCAAACGGGAGTATCTCACATTTAAATTTATGAAAAGACGAAAATCCTCAACTAAATGAATGAAACTTCAAATTTACAGTATGATAAAATACGATCCTGCAAACATATCTGTGTCTAGGGAGAAAAATATTGCATCCATGAAGAAATAAATTAAATCTAAAGAATAAAAAAAAACGTAATTCTACTCAAGTGTCTTTCATTTGTCGAATCATCAGACAAAATATGTCATATAAAGAATTTTTTGGAAGGTGGCGGCGACCTCCCGTGACCTCCCATCGAAGGGGGGGGGGCGCACGTGATAGCATATAAGCTAATTACTGTTTATGAAAGCTGCTTCACTGTGAGATGGCCTTATTTTAAACTTTAGTGTTTTCCCAGGTATCTGAGAGTCTTTCTTGTTCTCAAAAACTCTGAATTATCAATCCCGAATTGATGAATCCAGTTCCGAGAGAGATGTTCTTACGCATGTATTTGTCCTTTACTTCTGGAGTTTTAAACCTTTCAATTTTATAAATTCGAATGCAAGAAGCCAATATTTTCTTTCGTTTTTTCAAATGGGGCTGCGTATATAGCTTCTTGAAGCAGCCAATAGTGATTAAGTAATAATTTTCTAAAAAGTATTCTTACATTTAAAACAGAATGGTTTCAGCATGGGTGAGCATAACCGTATTGATAAAGTGTTTAAATGATTTTATTATTTTTATTATCTCCTGTTTTAAAATATGTTAGAACTTTTAATCTGAGAATAGAGCTCTTATTATTACATGAAATGAAAGTTAACCGACGAAAATTTTAAGTTACATATTCAGATTCCTTTAACTTTAACCGGTGCCACATCTGCTTTGTGACGTAAATCAAGGTGAGAATAAATGGATCGTGAGCTCTAAAGCTGCATGAAAATGCTTGAAATTTACCTATCTCCCTGTCGCAGAGGTAATTAATGCGCTGAGTATGACACCCGCTTGAAATCGTCAGCAAAAGAAATCACTTCGTTATGAGCAGCATGAAGTGAAAATTCACAGGAGTATACTTTATTCTCTTATAATACTTACTAAATTTAAAATAACAGTAACGTCCAGTTGCTGTGTGAAGTTTTTGGATGATGGCTAAGGTCCGCATTTAAATATATAGGAGTTAAAATGAAAGAAAAAGCTGCTGCTATTTAAAAGTGCGAATTTCATTATTAGTAATTTAGCTACCAGATTTGTGTTTCTTTTTAAGTGTCTTTACAATAACTTTTTTTCCAGTCGAAATTCAACGAATTGGACGTAACGCTTGCAACATGTTTTACGTATTTGTTTCAAAATGTAGTTAGATATTTTCCGAGTAATTGATAATATTGCACTAATAAATCATTTTTATTAAAAAAAACCCAACACTATATAAGATTTTTCTTTTTTTTAAATTTAGTGGTAAAAAGAAATATAGGTGGCGCAATCGAAAACTGAAAATGGCGTCTACGAAAAAAAAAACCTCTCCCAGGATCGCCGCGACGGATGTTTTGAAGGTTTCCCAACCAGAACTTTTGGTTTTTACACATTGACAAGTAGTATATGATAGTTTATATCGATATAATAACTATTATCATCGAAATGTACTTATAAATACCGAAGATACACACGTAAAAATCCATTTACATTTTGATAAAAAAAAACTTTTTACGGTAAATATTAAAAATCTATAAATAAAGAAAGAAACAAATAACTATTTGGATTTTGTAATCTAGAAATTAAATTGTATTTTGCGCAACCACGAATTATAAGTGAAGGGGTAAGTGAATAAAGGTGATAGGTGACTTTTGAATTTCGCGGATTTACACAAATTTAAACTAGTGTGTATTCAATTGTGTTAACTCACAAACACAATAGAAGGGACAAGTAAATAAGGTGATATGTGACAATTTTTTTAATTTCTAGAAAAAGCTTTCAAAAAAAAAAAAAACCCTTATCACCGTCATCCTTGGTTAAAAGTAAGGTTTTTCAAAAATTGTCACATATCACCTTTATCCACTTGCCCCTTCAATTATGTGTGTGTGTGTACGCTCGCTCGCGAGTAGGCGTATTTATGTGTTTAGGATAAACACTTAACAACATCACCCTGGAGAGGCAGAGAACGAGGACCTGCACTAAGGGCCGATGCTTCTAGTATCTTAAAATTTATATACCAAAATGTCATCTTAAAGATAATTGACTATGCAAGTGGTATCTGGTTTGACAACATTCCTAAATCTTCCTACAAGCTACTATCTTCAATGCAAAGGACCTTTCTCCTTAAAATTTCTAAGTGCTTCCGAACTGTCTCAACAGACGTGCTTAATATTCTTACCGATATACCTCCTCTCCATATCCAATTGAAGTACTCTGCTATCGCTTACAAAACTAAAAGACTCCGCATTAACTCAGAGATCAACGACCACATCCTTCAAGCCGAAGACTACGAATTTACTTCTAGGTACCAACATAGCTATAATACCAATTTTCACCAATTCATCCTGCCTCTCACTATCACAGAATCAAATGATGATCGTACTATCAATATTTATACAGACGGCTCTAAAACCGATGCCGGTACAGCGTGTGCTTTCGTCGCCTTAAAGGAAACGGACGTATTATTTTCTAACTCCAAGACTCTTCGCCCCAACAACTCAGTTTTTCAGGCCGAAATCCAAGCCATCCATCTTGCTACTGATTGGATCCAAGATATATACGTAGAAAATAATTTTGCTAACCATAAATTCCACATCAGGTCTGATAGCTTATCTGCGATCAAAGCCCTCCTCAACCATGAACCCATTTCCCCTTCAATTTTCCAACTCCAATCTAAGCTTATTAATCTCCGCCACATAGTCACCATTTCATGGATAAAGGGCCACTCCAATAATACAGGAAATGATTTTGCCGATCAACTTGCCAAGGAAGCAACAAAATCAGCCGTCAATCTCATAACTTCGTTCCCAATTGGCCAACTCAAAAAAGACTTAAATGCTTTTCTACTCCAAGACTGGCAGTCTTACTGGGACCTTTCAACCAAAGGTCGCTGGACCTATGACATTTTCAAGACGGTATCCTTGTCCAGACTCCATAGTTCTTCCATAAGCCAATTAATCACCAACCATGGGCTCACTCATTCCTACTTCTACAAACGAACTCCCCTCAGCTCTCCCAATTGCATTTGTGGCGAATTTGGGGATTTTGAACACTTCGTCTTCCACTGCAGGTTTACGTCGTCGTTTCATCTGGTGCTTTCTACCAATCTAAGAGCACAATGGAAAAGTTTTATTTTAGTCGACAAGAAGGCCTACAAAAACGCATTATCCCTAATTGACTTTCTTTTCAAAAACAAGCAGCTTTTTTTTCCAGAATTACTATAGGGCTTGGACTTTCCTTACCACCTTGTTCCCATCGTTTGTTCCCTTGTTCGTTTTCATTTTTTCTATGTCAAATTATATATCCAAGACTATTCAAAATTATGTAACCTACTCTATGTGTTTCTTTATGTATTTTTATTTTTATTTTTTTTATTTTTTTTAATTTTAAATAAACACGTACGTCATACAGGGCAAACCAAACCGAGAAGATCTTGCAATCATTCGGGCCCTGAATGATGGCGCTTCCCCCCCCACCCCCCGAGAAGGTGAAGCACCGTCTGGTGGCAGCCAGACCTGGTGGCAGGCTCCGAAACCAATAACAAAAAAAAAAAAAAAAGGAATTACACGACCACTTACGGTTGAACATGACAATAAATAACAATTCGTCATTGTTCAAAGAAAGAAAAAAAATCACGTTTGAATCTGAACTAGTTTTCTTCAAAGGGATGTTTTTTATCAGTTCAAAACTTTAGAAACATCTTGCATTAGGTTTGAATATATGCTTTAGCTTTCTGAAGAGACGAGAATTGAATATAACTTTTTATGTTGCTGCTTCAAAAACCACTCGGGTATCCGAGCCCTTGTAGATGAAATCTGCTCTATTTCAGGCAGGATAGGTATGGCTAGGGTTTTTACGAGCACCATTAAGGTGGAAGACCGTTTTAGCTCAATACACATGCCATAAGGACCCATTTATAGGGTAGACATTCTTTGATAATGCACTTTCATACACAGAAAGGACAATGACAGGAGAGAGAGAGAGTACGTCCATGCCTCAGCCGGGATTCGAACCCGGGGCCAATGCATCACGGTCAGACGTCGCTTACCACTAGACAAGGTGGCAGACGTGAATAAAACTATTTCAAACATAAATGAATTCTATTAAATTTTTATAATTCCTATTTCACATATATTTTTTTAATTATCTGTATTTTACAAAGAATATCTCAAACATAACTTGTTATTAAATATATATTCTCTGGAACCCAGTGCTTTCTTAGATTTTGTTCCACGAAAAGCAGTACCAACTCCAATACACTGAGCACAATGATTCTAATCGCAACTCATGCAACTATCGTAACTTCGAAGGGCAGATATTAATGTGGTCTTTGATGTACACAAAGAGACATATCTGTAGTCATGCAACACGACAACAGTCACTAATAACGACACAGACGGAACTGCAAAATGTGCAAATATGGAACGCTTCGCCCAAACAACGAATTGTTTGCAATGAGATAAATCGTTAGGGTTTTAGTAAGAGTACATTGGTAACGATTTACATATTTGTAAAACCAGCCTTAGTGTTTGTTTAATTTGACATTTGCAAACTAAGAACTGTTACGTTTGTGAATTATCTCAGAAAGCCAGATTCTCTTACGCATAAACTAGAGCTGTTAGTATTGATTATAACAGAATACAACAAGGTGCTTTTAATTAATTACATGGTGATTACAAATTGTATTATGTTTGTAAAATCCAAATCTCTATATAGTATTGTATAATACAAACACACACATGCACACGTGCATGTGTGTATTGCAGCTACACGCCGTTTTTTTGAATTGATTTAAGGCTTTCAGAAAACTAAAGTTTTATAAAAGATTGTCTTTGTATCTACTTATATTAAAAACTGAGTATCTTTCTAACTATCTTTCTTTCTATCTTTCTATCTTTCTTTCTATCTATGTCACGCTTCTTTCTCCTGAACGCCACTGAACTGAAAGTCGAACCAGGTACCGATAGATAGGTAATTTTTCAGGCTTCATTAGTTTCAATCTATATAATTATACGATTTTAATTAGCGAAGATATCAATTAATAAGTAGTCAAGTTTAAAGCGATTAAGCCTAATAAATGATTAAATATGAAATCCATTCTTGCAAACCGTCGTTGCTATGAAACAGTAATAACAATGATAATGAGAATTTTGAATGAAGGCTTAACTAAATCAAACACGAAACTCATAAGCGGGCCACTTACGTAGAATTTTTATCGCTAGCTACTTGTAATATTTTGAATTATTCATTTGTTGAAAAGCCATCTACTTATATTAAAAACTGAGTATCTATGTCTGCTTTTTTCCTTTGAGCGAGCTGAACTTACTGAAACTTTCCTCACCATCTTGAAGGCGCGAAGCATCTCAATAATTCGAATGATTTTTTTATATAGGAAAAAAGTAAAGGCGTGAAGCGCCTGTTAGCGAGCCGCCTTGGCGGGGAGTAATTTCTTGAAATTTTCCTCACTACTTTCAAGGCACGAAGTGACCGTGCAACGCCGGGCCACGTGCGCGGTATGTCTTGAAATCGAATAAACATTAAATTATATCAAATAATATAACTTCAGAATGAGGTAAAAGTTAGAGAGGGAGGACGTTATGCATCAACATGCCGCAGGAAGCTAATCTAGCTGCCCTGGCAGCTAGTAATAAATTAATATTTGTGACTTAGTTTGCTTCTTTTTCACCAGTGATGCATGTAGTACGCTAATATCGATTTTTCGGCTTCATGGTTTAATATGGTTTGTGTTTATCATCAGAATATTTCTTGATAGGAAAACTTTTTGTGTTTAAATTCTATCAAACAAAAACATGAGGTAAAAAATTAGTAACGCACCTAACTTTAAACTTAACTGTAAAACCATGATAACCTGTGTCCAGTTGGCTTATGATCACTTGAAATTTATTTAACTACTTTAAGTTTTTTCGATATTTTAGTTTTAAGGCAGTTTCCAGAGGAAAAGTTTTTTTTATGCAAGCAAGCAATTAATACCAAAAGACAATAGTAGTAGGTTTTAACTCGGTAAAATGAACAGTTTATAATGAATGCATCGAAGAATTAACAATGAAGTTTTATTTTCTTTATTAATAAAGAGAGGAGGGGGGAGTATAATTTTCTTGTAGTGGATATGCTTATAGCAAGAGTGTGAAATGTATTATTTTTTAAACTCTAAAATCTGAATTTGTCTCTTCCGGAGTTTGTAAATGCTTATGGTATTAAGAGATTACTTCTTCAGTTATATTTTCTGTCATAATACCTGAGAATTTCACTTTTTAGTTGCCAAAAATAATGAAGAATCACACTAATTATAATAGTGATTTCGTGTTGAATTAGTGTTAAAAAACTCATTTCAAAGCTGAACTCTTTCAAGCATAGATAGTGGATTAGTCGATTCTCACTAAATGTCATTGCCGGGTTGTCGGTACATTGTTTGAACGGCGTAGAATGTCCTCTTCTTCCTACAGGTTTTGATGAAACAGGTATGCCAAGG
Source organism: Uloborus plumipes (assembly GCA_038373865.1). Lineage (NCBI taxonomy): Eukaryota > Metazoa > Arthropoda > Arachnida > Araneae > Uloboridae > Uloborus > Uloborus plumipes. Next base: position 29,739 of record JAXGGA010012997.1, read on the forward strand.
ACTAACTTTTAGGAGTTAGATCAGGGCCGTAATCAGACTTTAATTTCGGGGAGGGTTTTACCAACACAAGGCTCGTGAAATATATATGATAAATTAAATTTAATTTCATGTTCTATATTCTACTGCTTTTTGTTAGGCGCTGAAGGGGCATAAATATGAAAAATAAAATAACAACATATATTTCCAACGAAGTAAAAAATTCTGATGTGTACAAAGCATCTTCGCCCCAGTTAAAAAGCTGTATTGTTGTGTATGAAATTTCGTTTGCAAAAACTACAATAAAGACAAATGCTGCACATAAATCAATTGATTTGTACTATCATTCAATAATGATAATATTTTCAAATGAAATTAAAAGGTGAATAAGAAAATTAAAAATAAAATAGTAGCAATATTATTTTTTAGCAAAATAGGGCATTAATACCCATTTTTTGAAATCGTTTTGAAAAGTTTCAGAGGGGGTTTGAACCTGAAAACCAACCCCCTTAAATACGGTCCTGAGTTAGACTATATTAACGAAATATTGATTAGATATTATCTACAACAGCTTATCATTCTAACTCGAGTTCCAAGTAGTTTAAACAATTTTGCATATTTTATTTGGCAAGTTAAATTGGTAAAAACAAAAGGATTATTCCTTTCGTAGCACCCTTAAGCTTAATTATTTCCCAAAGCAAGATATATTTGAAACCTTTAGAAGTGAATAATAAGAATTAGTTGCTGTATAGATTCGCAATTTTTTTTTAATATTTAAACATTCTTTCAGTTAGTTTTTACATAAAAAGCTCTTTCCTTAACTACTACCACCGTATTCAGAAATTCTACAATTGTGGTTCTAAAAAAAGATTCTAGATTTGTAGTTCCACAATCCGGGAAAAAAGTCTATGCGCACTATTCCATGAGGAGTTATAGAACTATATCCACATTTCTCCATCTCTTTACTTATAAAGGAAAAATTTGCAATGAAATTTCCTATTTTCCTTTCAGATATTTTCATTCCAGAGAGAAATTAGCGGACCATGTTTCGTAAACGAAATAAAAAACAAAAAAATAAAACTGCACAATAATCAGTTATTACTTATTGCCCTAAAAAAAACTTGCTTCCCCCACCCCCCAATATATATATAACCATTTATTACACACACACACCCCCCCCCCCCCCCACCCCCCCCCCCCCCCCCCCCCCCCCCCCCACCCCCCCCCGCCCCCCCCCCCCTCCCCCCCCCCTTGATTTCTGATATCATATATTGATTCTGAGCTCGGTTACTGATCATCAAAAAAAGCATTTAAGATATACCTATTCTTCCTTGAGATTGATACCTGAACGTAATGGAGTTTGAAAGCTTCATTACTAGTGCGTGATCTGGAAATTAAAAGGTAGTGCATTCAGTGACGTTCTTATTTATAAACAGATGAAAGGCAACCAAGTGACTAATGGGACTTTTCGAATAGAGATTCATTGAAAGAGTGATATTTCATTCCATCAATAGCACAAATCTTTATGGAAGGATAGAAAATGGTGCTGCAGTATTAAAATAGAAAAAAAAAAGAAAAAAAATGAAACAGGTGCGGTTGAGAGATTTTAATACTTTACACTAAAAGTTATTTCAATTAATTGACAAAAAAATTAGGTGAAAAAACCATGTTGCATCGTGACAGAACATGTTTTTACTCCCTACATTCAAATATTTTTCAATTTCTTTAAATATGCGAAATCAAAGGTAAAAATTTAATGCAGCACTGTCGTGATATATATTATTCATGCATTGTATATAACATATTTTTTGTGTTGCCATATGCACGAAAAAACAAAGTTCATTCTTGGAGAAATGAAAAAAATCTCGTTTCGCCCGCAGCATAACTTTTTTTTTTTAATGGAACTATACACAATAAATAAAATTTCCCTCTTTGGGATATTTTAATTAAAGAGCTATACTGCCGAGCCAAGCGTAAAAATGGTATCTGCAGTCGAACTCAAATTGAGATATTACTCTTTAAAGTTTTGCGTCACCATGTATTTAATTCAAGTTAAACTTTTTCAATTTTTTTTTTTACATTTCCCGTTCTCAAATGACCATATAATTTTGTATTAAGGTAAGATAAGTCAAAAGAGCCACCTGGTGGTGATAACTCAATATTATTAAAAAGTACAGATTCGACTTTTGTGCTTAGCACGACAATATAGTCATTTTAAGACTGTTGATTTACTAGCAACTTAGTAGTATCACTTCCGTGTTCAGTGAGCCACTTTGGATTCTACGATTAACACACACGGTTAGTCTAATTATTATTTTTTCTTTTATATCCAAGGGATTCTAAACGGTGGTCTGGCGGACAGCACAGATTCGCAAACACATTTGCTCGGTCATGACAGATTTTTTAGAGTTAATTCTAATTACTGAAAGCCACTAAAACACGACCAAAATTATTCCTCACTATTTTTTACAGTATTACATTAATGATCAGGCCCTTCATTTTGATTTGTTTTCGCGGCTCCCGCCCCGAGTGTCAACTCAATGTAAACTTTATCTATGAACAGCAAAAACCACGTCCACTTAAAGTAAAAACTAGGGATGTGCCAATAAGCAAATTGGCCGATTACCGATTACCGATTATTAATCAGGATTATTATTTTTAATATTTCCAATTTCACCATCACTATTTTTCCTCCTTTCTTTTACATTGCTTTTACATTTGCTTTTTATTTTTTGTATGAACTATTGTTTTATTTTTACTATGTACACTTTCATACTGCATGTAAGGATTGTAGGAAATTACATTTATTTACTGTTAATAAAACAATTTATCATAGTTATTTCGTAAAGGTATACTTTAAAAAATAAAATTAAAAAAGTATTTTTTTTCGCTGATTAATCGGCAAGACTTTGCCGATTATTAATAATCGGCAAAATGGACGATTATTACCGATTAATCGGTGCATCCCTAGTAAAAATATTAATTTTTCAAACCCGTGGGTGGGGAGGGCAATTGATTCACCTGAACCCTACTAATGACTCATTAAGAAATAATATCACTATTAAGCATTTTCTATTTCTAAAGTTTAAAATTTATTCGATACTGCATGATTAACAAACTCGCTCTCATCAGCTTTCTAACACAAAAACAGCGCTAACGTTTTCCAAAAATGGAAGTTTCTCGGGAAAAGCGCAGAATTAATTCCTTCCGTAATTTAGACGAGTTATGAAATATTTAGAAGACAGCCGATCAGTAATTTAGTAGATGCGTCTCCAATGAAGATTACACCAATCAGATTCAGTGCTTCGGGAACGTTGTGGAAACCTTAAATTTTTAAAAGCGAGGAAGCGTGGTCGTTAAACTAAGTGCTTTTAAATTTTTAAGATTTTGCTTTAATGAGTATCGCGAGTAATTTCAGTGAAATCTGATAAACGCGATAACTTTCGAATTTTTGCGGAGGCGTCGAACATGAGGAATGAATTAAAATGGGCTGTTCGGTTTGATAAGATTTATTTTTCCTTTTTTAAAAGATTCAGCTGTCTTAAAAGCACTTTTAAAAAATGAAAGATAAATATTTCCGCTATTAAAAATCAAGTAAAAGCTAAGTGAAGCATTTAAAGCATGAATCTTTAAAAATATTTGTTTTTTTAGAGATAAAATATTTAATGCAAAGCAGCAAGTATGGTGTTGTGAATTGATTCATGTTTTTCATCGCAAGCAAAGAAAAACCACACTTACCCATCTTTACTTTAAAGCCTAGGCTTCGGATTTAAAATTTTAACTATATTTTCTTGCTACAAACTGCTTTACAGGTTTTCTATAAGAGAAGTAGAGGGCGCACTCTAAGACACCTTTTTTCTTCTTAATTTTTTAGTATTGACCAATTATTTTCAAAGTTGTAATATATATTTTGTTAACCTACCTCTAGATTATCAAAGGGGTTTCAATCCTACATCCATTATTCAAAAAAAAAAAAAAAAAAAGAAAAGAAACTATCATCTTGTCGTAAGGTATGCCAACGGTTGCGACGACATGGGGACCATTAGAAGTAGATGCTCAAAAAGAAAAGTTCAAAAATTGAATTATAATATACGTGGAATTTATGTTAAGGAAAAATAGATATTTCGATAAGTTACACAAAATGTTTGAGATAAATCATAACTGCTTTGTATGGCAATGACCATCCACTTGGAATTCGATATAACCCCCCACCCCACAGGTACACACAAGTTACCCCAAGTAGCATCAACTCATCGGATTTTGCTCGGCCGATCAACTAACTCCTCGTAAACTGATCCCGTAACGCACGATGACATCGTTCCGATCAGTATCCGAGCACGGTTTTCGATGAGCTACTTTTCATCGAAAAGCGATATCCTTCCGATCAACTTTCCCGATGAAAATTAGCCGAGCTATATTTCATCGGAAAACGATATCCTTCCGATCAAGTTTCCCGATGAAAATTAGCCGAGCTATATTCCATCGAAAAACGATATCCTTCCGATCAAATTTCCCAATGAAAATATGCCGAGCTATGTTTCATCGGAAAACTATATACTTCCAATCAAATTTCACGATTTAAAACATGCCAAGCTATAGATTTCATCGGAAAGAGGTCGTAATGATCAAATTTTCCGATGAAAATTCTCCCAATCCCAAATTTTTATTAAATATGCAGTGTTGGTCTCATTAATCGTAGACTTGGTGGTGTGGTGGTAAAGCGTTGGCTTTCCACGGGGACAACCCGGGTTCGATCCTAGAGGTGGCCAGTCGCACCTGGTTGGAGGAAATAAAAAGAAAATAATCCAAAATTCATCGCCACGGAACTAAACTGCTCGTATATTGATCCAACTCTCATCGTATTTTGATCCAAAATTTATCGCCACGGAACTACACTGCTCGTATATTGATCCAACTCTCATCGTATTTTTATCCAAAATTGATCCTTAATTCATCGCCACGAGCTACACTGCTCGTATATTGATCTAAATCATATCGTATTTTCAACCTAAATTCATCGCCACGGAACAGCACTGCTCGCGTATTGATCCAAATCACATCGTATTTTCATCCAAAATTGATCCTAAATTCATCGCACGGGACTGCACTGCTCGTAAATTGCTCCAAATCTCAAGCAAAACTCATCGGATTTTGCTGCTCGGATTCTGTTTGGCCGATGAGACATATTGGAGCAATTCCCGATGAAAACTCATCGGAATCTGATCATCGGCCGATGAGATTGTGCTGCTAGGGACGGAAATTAATACTGAAATGTTTTAACTCACTATATTTTGATTAAAATATTTGTTGTAACAAAATATGAAGAAACACGTCTCCGGATGCCCTATTTCCACTTATCCCAAAATGCACCATATGGGATAGACCAATGGGTGAATGAACGCTCTTGGGTAAATGAATAGCTCTTAAGTTTTTGAAAAAAAGTAAGGTTTTAAAACATTTTTATTAGATGAACTGGTAATAGTCACTTTAGTCCATACACCAAAAAGAAAGCGACTAGAAAATGTCGTCCGAGTCCACTGTTTGTGGTGGTTTTTCACTGGACAGGGGTTTGCTTTTTAACAATTCTGACGATGAATTGTTAAAATGCTTCCATTTTTTTCTCAAAATAATAATAATCATTATTTAAATGGGATGTTTTTTCTATCATGTGCCTACACATTTCAACGATTCTTCTTAACGAAGAATTTCGAATATGAAATTGCGCTTAAGTGCTCGTTCATTGGCTAGTCCCCACCTTCCATACTATGAAAATCCATGTTTCCATGAAGTTAGATCTTGCAACATAACTATTAATATGCAACTACCTTCATAATTAAGCTTAAAATTTCATTACATTAGCATTTGTTTCAAAATATTTTCATTAAAATTCTACTGTAAAGCTTTTAACAAACTTTTGCATAAAAGGTTACTACGCATGTTTGCAAAATAAAAGTCTTAGTAAAATCTTCCTTGCTTCCCCTGCTAAAAATGACACGTAGAGATCAATAGAAAAATCTATTGATATCGGTAGAGTTCTATTGATATGAATTGATTTCTATAGATGTCTCTATTGGTATCGATAGAAGCTATTGATACCTGTAGCCTATTGATCATAACCTCAATGGATATCCATAGAAGCCCTATAGACATCAATAGAAATTTGGTCAGTAGGAAAGCATTTCAATGGATATCAATAGAAGCTTTGTAGATATCGATAGAAATCTGGTCAGTAGGATACTGATCCCAATGGATATCACTTAAAGCTTTAATTGATATCAATAGAAATTCGATAGGTTATACTAATTCCAATTGATATCTGTAGAAATGACATCATTAAGTTTAAACTTAAGTAGTAAGTCTCGGTAAAATTAGTGAGCTAGGAAAGTTATTAATAATAATAATAATAAAAGCAGATGATTTTAAACTTTGTAAATAAAGATAACTATACTTTTAAAATAATAAACTTCGACTGAAATTTTAACTGATAAAATTTCTGACTTTTTAAAACCTGATATTGCAAATTCATAGATTATGCTAGTCATTTTTTTTCCCTTTATGTTTGAAAAAAATCAATAGTTTTCTTTCAAATCATTACAGACACATGGTTAAACCGTTCATTTCAAAGATATTTTTTTTTAAAGATAATTAAAGAAAAACACATTTTTATTCTTTAAACTGAATACAAAAAAATGGCCTCTTCATGTGTAAATTGTACAGTGTGAGCATTGTGAAATATGGAGCATTTGAAGTTCCATAAATAAGTTTGTCTTTAATCTAAGAATCATTATTTTGAGGGTCTTTTCCATACATTTCCATGTGATGCATAATGAGTCTCGATATATCCATTAAAATTTGAGACTTTAATGTAGTGTTATGCCCTGATATGTACAAAATCTTTATGCTGAGGCTAATTAATGCTATTACGTATAAACAGATAAATTCGCTTTATCTACCAGTTTGTTGGCTATCTTAGCTACATTAAGAAAATTTTTGCCTCCGGCTCGATCATTGGCTGTTCCTAACTGTAGAGTCCCCAATAAGGGC
>JAXGGA010012998.1:0-36755 GCA_038373865.1 Uloborus plumipes
TTTTCGCACTTTAGAAAAAAATGCCAATCAAAAATCCCCCAGAAAAAATTAAAAACTCCGGGGAAACTTGGGGGTCTGGGTTTTTGGCCACGAGGAATCACGAGGTTTGGTTTTTCTAAATAAATTTGTCAAAAATATTGAACTTCAACACACTTTAATCTTTACACTGCTCACTTTGTACCATTTCTTTAATTGTATAATTTTTTATTATCAATTACATTTTATTTCCTATGACTTTTCAAACTTTATCTTTGTATAGAATAGTTCCCTTTCCAAACTCTAACCTTGTTTAGAATAGTTTACAATGGTGCACTTTAACCGGTTATCTTTTCAGCAATGGTTTCACAAATTTTCCTATGGCATGTATTGTTTTGATAAATCACAATTGAAAATTTAAATCTTCGAGTTAGCTTCGATACCTGTTTTCCTCGAGCGGAGCTCGGTCACCCGCTGGTCTTTTAAAATATTATTTATTTATTTTTTAATACATAATTTATTTATTTTCTAAAATATTTACTTATTTTTTTTACTATTATTTTTTTATATATTATATATATAATTTATTAAAATAATAATTATTATATAATTATATAATTTATTATATTATATTATTTTTTGTATAATTTATTGTATTATATTATTATATTATATAATTTATTAAAAGTTCGAATTGTACGCAGAATAGAATCGCTTTTTTTCCTTCCAGACATTACAAGTACACACACACGCACACAAGAAAATAAATAAATAAATAAATAATAAAGAAATAAAAGAAATAATTTAAATTAAAAAAATAAATCAATGAATAATTCTGATTAAAAAAATCAGTAAATAATTTAAATTAAAAAAATAAATTAATAATATTTTAAGTAAATAAATAAATTAGAGTTAAAAAATCCCCCCCAAAAATTTTGATGACGCAACTTGCGCCATAATTCCCTCCTGTGGGCACCCCTGATGACGTTTAATAGATTGCGCCTTACAAAAAAAAAAAAAATCTGCTTTTATTCATGCCCGCGGAATTGGAAAATAACCAACTAAAACTCAAATTCTGGCTTTTTAGAACATTTGACTCCGACTCCTTTACCCCAAAATCAGCTCGACTCCGACTCAACGACACCGATTCTGAGAACGCTTTTCCACTTAGCGACACGATAATGACGAAAATTGATTCGAAACGACGGAATAAACGAATATTTATCGACGAAACCTGCAACGCGATAAGTAGATTGCGCTGTTAATCCATTCAACCAATATCGTTCCGCATGCCATCGCTATTTCTCACTCTTTCAAAAAAAAAAGTAAACAGATGAATGGTTATCGGGCCGACGCAAAAGGAACGGCGTTTGCTTTCCGATAAAAATTACGTTCAACAATAACCATCAGATAGCGAAGGACGTGTACGATTTGTCGCTATCATATCGGTCAGTGGAAAAGCGAGTTAACTCCGCAGACACATTGCATAAATGCATATTCGGAAGGAACATGGTCGACTCCGACTCTTGGAGTTTGAAAGCGTTTAACTCCAGACCCCGATTCCTCCATCTCAAAATCAGCCCTACTCCTACTCCAGCTCAGCAGCCCTGCCTTTATTGCTTGCAGCATTTCTAATACGCAAACAAGTCTTCGTGCTTTCTTTTGTCTTTTTTTCAGTGAGTTCATTACAAACGACCTGTTCTCCCGTCACTTTCAACGAGGCCAAACGATAAAAATAAAATTACCCGTTCGATCTTCGTGAAACTTTCCTGACTCTTACCAACTGCCACTTGAAGGGGAAAGTGTATTTTCTGAAAATAAAATGTTACTCTGTATTACTAAGGATGTAGGAATACAGATTATTTTTAAATGGCAATGATATCATAATAAATAGTCTGTCTGCTCTGGAGTTTTAACCAACTTTCTCAAAAAAAAAAAAAAAATAGTGTGCAAACTGAAAACCTAAATTAACGCATGTTACAAGTTCTAAAATAAAAAAATAATAATTACAAAAAAATTATAATGATTATATTGCGCAAGTAATTGTGTTATAAAAGAATGTAAAACAAGATAATATAAACGGTTGCTTAATTTTTTGATGCTGAGCTAATGAAAAAAACTTAAAAAGAAAGAAAAGTACAAATGTTACATGCGTTACGATGGAATTCATTCTTTATATGATGTAAGAGTATGAAATAGAAACAATGTTTCATTTTATAGGCAATGTTTCATTTTTCAAAGCTGTCTTTCATTTTGCGCCCTTTTTTAGTGTAAAGTAGATGTTTTTTCTCCTCGTCCAGAATCACCCCCCCCCCCCCGACTCGCATGCATTAACCCTTCACTGCACGATTTTTTATATTTTAATGAAAAAAATAATTTGTTACCTTTTAAATAGCCCTGAGTTCAGGAAAAATAAAGAAAAAAATTAATCTTAAAAATGTGCACCAAAAATGATGTTTTAATTGTTTGTTCTATATATGGCACAAAGCACATAGCATATGCTTTGTATACCGATAAGTGTAATAATCTACAATGTGTTTTGTGCCATAAGTGGTATAAACAAACTTTCTACTAAGTGTATTTAAACATTTTTAGAACAAAGGAAATAATGACTAAGCACACTTCTAACGGAAATGCAGACACTCTTTCTTTAAAAAGCAAGAACTGTAATACCTAGACTAGTGCAACTAACTAGTGCATAAACATCACACTAAACTGTTATAGCAATGTTCCAGAAGGGGCACAAAGCTCAGTTTAACTGCATTTAAAAATCATAGGAATATATGAGGGTTTATTTGGTTTGTGCCAGATCTAGCACACCATGCAGTGAAGGGTTAAAATGCTGTTACTTCTGCTTGTGAATACAACAGTCAAACTTGGGCAACGTACACACACCTACGCCGCACAGCAGACGATATTTCAGTTATTATTGCCTCTACATTACCAAACATTTAAAAAAGTGTGTAAATTTTATTCAGCTGAATTCCTGTGAACCGACGTCCTTATAAGCTTCGTGGTAGTAAAAATTCGGAGTTTTATAGCGTGTGAAATTTTCCTCCAGAAAATGTCAGATTTTATGCAAATAAAAGTGTTTTGTCTCAACTTCGAAACAATGGATTTATTTCCCTTTAGTTCAAGGGATTTTTATGGAGATACAAAAGTCTCAATTCCGTTTCTAGAACTTTATGGTCGTCTCAAAATATTCGTACCTTTACGTGCTCGTTGCAACTGTTGAAGCTGAAATCTAAAATATCGCCATTTTGTATCGTTTATTTCAAAGATCAGTCAACAGACAAATTTTCTAATTTTGAGAAAACATTTAAAGTATCACATTGAATTATTCAATTGCGAATACAACACTTTTTACTGAAAAAAATCTATCTAAATATGCGTATACATTTTAGTTTAAAATGTTGTAACCTTTATAGACAAATTTTAAAATAAGAGTAAAAATGAGTTTTCGAACCTGTAGAGCTTGTCTGTTGGCTGGTTTTTGAAATAAACGGTTCGATTGAAACCGATAATTTTCGTGCATCAAGGACTAATGAGTTATGAGCAAAGGTAATTTTGCAAAATATGTTGCAGGAAAGGGGGGGGGGGACAAGTAGGCACTAAAGCTTTTGCAGTCTGACCAATAAACGATAAGTCCAGAATACGAAACACATCCCTTTTTTCAATTAATTACTTGAAAGTAAAAATCTTTTTTTTCCTTTAATTCAACATTACTAAGTGATAACAACCTTATTATAAAAGAAAGTTATAGATAGCTGTTTGAAACCAACTAATCACTAAACAATAATGTGGCAGTTTTCTTCGTTTTCGAGGTAAAGTTTTACTGTACGAGGAGGAAGAGGGTCGTAAGAATTTTAATGTTTCTCTTGTTTTTATGGAATAAATACTAACACCGATGCCTTCAAAGAAATCTTCCAAATTTTATTTTTATTTATTTATATGTTTTCTGTGCAACAGTTTCGTAAATAGAAGAGGATTCTCAAAAGAAATATTTATTTAAATATTTTTCTATCAAGATCACATTTTTTAAACATAAAACATCTTCTAAGTGTTGTCCATCAGATGGTATATATATATACTCGTACTGAAGCTTCTGCCTTCTGCTTCTTTCTTTCTTTCCTTTTCTCCCTCTCTTTATTGTTCAAAACATTTCTTATTCCACTGTTTTGTAGATTTTAAACATACCAGCACACATACCCGTCGAAAAAGAGAGAGAGGCAGTGGTCGGAAGTAGCGCGCTTCAAGTAGCTGAACTACTGTAGTAGTTACATTTTTTAGTAGTTTGTAGTGTAGCGCACTACTTTTTAAAAAAAGTAGAGTAAGGAGTAGCGCGATACAAAAAAGTAGTAGTTTGTAGCGATTTCTAGAAACTACTTTAAATTAAATTTTTAAAAAAATGAAAAAAAAAAAGAGAACGAAGAAAGAAAACAAGGTGGTCCTTGTGGCGAATATTCGTAAAAATTGTAAAAAAATCTAAAAAGGACAAATTTTAGCAAAAAAAAAGGAACAAAAAGGAAAAGTAACAAATAAATTCAAAGACAATTCCTATTCGAATGAGGTAAGTTTTCAATCTAAACCACTTTTCGAATTTTTTCGGTCGATCCTCAAATGGTGTATTCTTTTTATTTATTTATTTATTTTTTAAAAAGTAGCGAAGTAGCAACTACATTTCAAAAGTAGTGTAGCTCGCTACATTAAGAAAAAAAGTAATTGTAGCTGTAGTTAACTACATTTATAAGAAAGTAGTTGTAGTTGTAGTTCGCTACAAAAAATATGTAATTTTTCCAACCACTAAGGCAGACAGACAGGAAAAGTTGCTTAATAAATCGAAATTAGTTATCGTTACCACTATATATTTTTCTTTGTGAATATGTGTGTGCAAAAACATGGTGGTAACGTTTTGCAGGTGCATAGGGATTGTATGCCCGTATTTTCACCTCTCCGCTGCTTTTCTGCCGCACAGCCTGATAATTAGACCCCCTTTTCTGCAGCACCTGCTCATGCTCAATCGTGAATTTCCGTGTGATATTCCGAAACATTATTTCAACTGTTCTCAAACTCATATTCGTGTAAAAACTCAAGATAAAGTATGTTTTAAGATAAAGAACGTTTTTTAATTGCTAAAGGATCACAGTTCGCTCATTCGGTGAAAACAATTTGATAAAAACAAGAGACTGAAACCTTTCTGCTGCTACGCTGACGCCACAAGTTGTAACAGGCGGCTGTCCAGAAATGATTTTATACTTTTTTTCCCAGTATATAGGACCCCGCCCCCTTGTCACGCTTCATCTTACCCTCTTCCCACGTGATATTAGGTACACACACTGTATTACAGTATCTCGAAACAAAAAAAAAAAGGTTTTTCTTCAACCAAAATGTGTGATGTTACACTTCTTGTTACCTAATCTCGTATGTCATAAACTGTCGTGATTTCCTGAACCCCTCTTCCCATCAAAGAGTGAATCATTTGTGGACAACCCCCGATAAGATTCCCACTTGTTGCAATGATGTCGGTACAAGTATATCATATCCTTAGAACAATCTTCTCTCCAAATACGAGATTTTTAGCATAAAAGTTTAGCTTCTTCATCAGATTATAGTGAAAATACAAATATTGATTTACAAATGCAGAAATATACAGGATGTATCAGTAAGGCGCTGACAAACTTTCATGAGAGATAGACTAAACCTAGACGGATGGGAAATCACATAGCAATGCATGCTCGGAAATATTTTCCTGATGCGGTGGTGACAACACAAAATATCAAAAAGAAGGACACATACAGGTTAGGAAAAAAAACATTAATAAAAAATTATTTTTTTAACTTTGACGTCTGGAATTCAAATTATGTTTTTCGCAATGGCGAATTGCGATAATTGTGTGGCGTACGTCCGAGAGCACACAACTCAACTTTGCCCCCAAGCCTCAAACTTCTTTTGGTTTAATGGTTAAAATACTGGCGAATCAACCACCGCTAGGACACACATTCGGTACGCCACATATTGGTGACCTGGCATCTTAACAGATGTTGACATCTACCGCCAGTACCGGGCCACCATGTCCTAGATAGAGGCCTGGTTTGTTCATGCTTAAAAAAATCGTAGAAAAAAAAGACAAAATTCGCTTATGGTCATTAAAATGAAAGCATATAGGTTGAAATGTAAGTGATAATTTTTTTTGTGAAGACATATCCTTTTCTTTGTTCAAGTAGATAAAGAGGGCGCATTCTTTTTTGCTGTCCGAATAGCGCAAAACTTCAATCGCCAGTATTTTTCTGGATAATTCGCGTTTTCACTAATCCGAGGTTGTCGCGAGCCCCAATTACTGCGGAGTTTCGAAACTCTACTGTTTTTGTACAAACACGTGTGTTGTGTTGCCGGCCACCTTGTCTAGTGGTCAGAGAAGTCTGACTGAATGGGGTTCGAATCCCGGCTCGAGCATGGATGTGCTTTCTCTCTCTTGTCCATGTCCTTTCTTTGTGTTTATGTGTTGTTGTGTTGTGAATGGTTAATGGCGTATGCGTGTACTGTCGGGACCTCCGTGACTAGCGCGCGCTCTTTCCTTTTGCGCGCGTTCCTTCTTTCCGGGCCCGGAACTGAGTTTGGATGACTCACGCTAAGCGATCGAAGGGAGAGCGTTTGCTTCGTTGGCTTACAAGCAGCTAGCTGGTAATTTTACTTTCAAAACGCAAATTGAATTTTCTTGACATGTTCAAATTCATGGATGTTTACTCTAGATTGTAATTAAAAGAAAAAAAAACGCAATTTTGATACATTTATTTTCTGAAAAGAGGGTAAAATTCCGAGAAAACTTCAGAATAATACTTTATAATGTAAACAGGACAAAAGTCTCATCACTCAAAAAAAAAAAAAAAATCAATTATTACATGTTATAAATAGACATAAAATATAAGAGAATATTAAACATAGACGTAAGAAAATAAATAGACAAAGTACTTGAAATTTATTTTATTCATTTGTTATTCAAACATCAATATGCTTTTGAGCTGAGTAAATCCCATTTATAGTTACAGTTTCATTTGAAAAGCAAGTGTTCTGCTGCAATTGTTTAGCTAAAGGGTTTTAATAAACTTCATTGAAAGCGTTTAGAATTATTAACATGAAATAACCAACAATATTTGTTCAAAAAATACTATAACAGGTTTAAAAGAAGAAACCTTAGAAAATGTTATCTATATATTTAAAACTATCTATATAAACAAAATTTAGTAAAAAAGCATAAATAATATGTTTTATAAGAAGAAAAAAAAAGAGGCTATTTTTCATTTGAACTAGAGGCAAGAACATCATATTTACGTTTTTTTGAACTTAAGAAAAAATAACTTTGTTAAGCGTGTAGTTGTTCAAGAATATATTTAGAAAAATATTTACAAATTTAACACCAATGTCAAATTTTGAAAGGTGACAAACATCGCACAAACCCAGACATATACCCAATTCATCAATTTTTTTTGTTATTAAATCTTTAAAAACCTTTTTTGCATTTGATTCATGTAAAAACACTTCATACTCATCACTTAAAAAAAATTAAACACTTTATAACAAACAAGAAAAATCTTCACTATTTCAACATCAGGATATGTTAAATTCCCTCTTTCAATCATTAACCAGTATGTTTCAGTCAATTCACCAGCGATTTCAAATATGACTTCTTTGTATGTAGTGAATAGATTTATGCAAGAAGAACAAGTAACTTTGTACTTCATCTTGTATGTAGCATACCCAGATAAGTACACAAATACATGAATTAGAGGTACTTCCTCTTCAGAATACGAGAGAAAATCTAAACCTTTTAACTCAATATTGAAGGTTACATCGCTTTCATCCTCTTGGAAATCAATAAGAAAGTTTTTTAAAGAGAAACTATCAAATTTGCTGGAATGTAACTGGATTAAACTCTTTAAACGCAGTCTTGGAAACGCTTCTTGGATCGCTTAGCGTGACGTCACTCAGTGCGCCACCTAGGTTGTTCCTGGCCCGGAGAGCTAAGAAAGCGCGCGAAAGGAAAGAGCGCGCGTTTGTCACGGAGGTCCCGGTACTGTGAAAGTCGGACTTCACACCGAATAACCCCTTCAGACCTGGTGTCCAATATACCGGACATAATTCTATTAATAGCTGCTTATCATTTAATAATTGATTTAATTACTTGATTTTTTTTTTTTAGTTTACTCTTGACATTCTGTGTATTATCGTCTGCGCAAAAATTTCTAGTTTTGGAATTGGCAACATTTCAAAATATGGATTGGAAGATGGGATTTAACTCGTTTTGAAGACGATAGATTTTTGTCGCAAAGACGACCTTTTTTTCTGATTTTTAAAAAAATATATAATCTTTTATTTATCGTTTCAAATGCTTATATTATGTTTTGTTATTGTTTGGAGAATATTTTACGTTAAAGTTCGTGTGATGTTTCACTTTTTTTTTTTTTGCTGAAATATTAATTTCAAAATATGTATCTGGAAAATTGGACACGTCATAACTCTTTTAATTTTTTACTCACAAGCTTGAAATTTTGTTTGTGAGATGCTCAACATTTTTAGTCTACTATTTCATAATTCCGACTGAAGGGGATAACGACACAGTTGGAAAAAGTGAAGTAGCGCATCCCCATTTGTCAGCCTATGTGGCACAAAACGACGAAAACAACAGCACGTGTTATGGTGTGTTTGATAAGAAAATACACAAATAAAATGTGTATCGCTGGAATAGTATAGCAACTGTTTCAAAATAAAAAACCAGTGAAAAAATATTTACACTACCTGAAAGAAAAATATCTGATTTTTTTTCTTCTTCAAAGTTATTCGTTCTTTTTATGCAGTTTTCAAATCCGACTTACCTATATATTTGTATGAACGGAAATTCTTAGAAGGTCTGCATAAAGTTCGTTGACATCATTCTGCAACTTATTTGCCTTAGATAAAATGTGCTGTAGCAGTAAATCACAAAGCTTGTAACACTTTTTACATTATTTTAAGCAACTTCCGTAAACTTTTTATTTAACAAAATACATTCTCTCTCATTCCAGACTAAAGATTTTTAGTGACCTTATTGCAATTAAAATAAAGAATTTAAAAAAAAAGAAAGGAAAAATAAATATGTTTGTAAATTACTCTGCGGGAAAGTTTATGTCTTTTTTTTTTTTTTTTTTTTTCAGAGTTGAAACTGAAAATATTATACAATCTTTTTACATCACACAACTGTTCGTTTTCGAACTCCGCGCCCGGTGCTCCATTTGAAAAACGACTCCATCAAAAAAAAAAAAAAGGTGATGGGTTAAGGAGGCGCAATTCCCGATGATTTCAGTTTTTTTTTTTTTTTTTCGCTTGTTACTTCCTTGTTAAATGTCACTTTGCATTTCCTCCCCTATTTTAAGAAAATCAGGAAAGAACTGACGCATGTGCATGTTCGAGGAGCCGCGTGCTGAGGTATCAGACAGTAGACTCTTACAAATATCGTCGGCACAATTCTAAAATTATGAATGTGAAAATTGGCACTTTTCAGGAGAGCTAAAACAATGCATATATTTTTTTTCCCACCTGACTAGTTTGGTTATTTTCAATTTTTAAATTTTCATGCATATCTTTGAGTGTGAAACTATCTTTCGGAGGTATCACATTTTAAATTTAACTATTTGTAAAATTCGAACTTGAAAAACGAACTTGAAAAAATTTTTCACATTCGTTATTTTAGCATGGTGCCGACGATATACTGGCAAAACAAAATCAGTTCATTATTCAAATAATTTTTAATTGGACGTAGAGACTTATTTTATTTTATTGTATTTTTACTTCCTTTTACGTAGTAAAGGAAGTATTGTGATCGCGAAAAAAAAAATCACTCAAATTTGAGTCTAAATTTTGATTATACTCACCCCCGAATGAATGTTCAGTAGTTTTTTCGACCTGTCAGCACGTGCATATGTACCTACCAACATATGAGCAGCCGAAAAATCATTTTCAACCACCCCCCGAGTTAATTACGACGAGTTTTCTCCTGACGTCTGTATGTACGTATGTGCGTATGTATGTGTGTCGCATAACTCAAAAACTATATGCCGTAGAAGCTACTAGCTTGGTATGTAGGCTCTGAGGATGGTCTAGTTGTGCACCTCCCCTTGTGGTTGCATTCGAATGTTCCCAAGGCGGTGTTTTACCCAGAGGCTGATCAAGTGAAGTGGGGGCCCCAAGCGGTAAAAGTTTTGGGGGCCCCCTCCTCCACACTCTGCAAAAAAGGGGGGGGAGACAAAATCCTCCCCCCCCCCTCGAGAAAAAAAAAACAATAGTTTACCAATATTTTTTATTTACATATCTCATTTTAATTTTCGTCTAGATTTAATAGCAGCAAAATCGTTCATTATGTTTTCCGTGTCGATGCGGTTCAACAGTTCCTGTTCAATATACAGTATGGCTAAATTGTTAAGCCTCTCTTTTCCCATTTTACCACGTAAATACTTTTTTACTCTTTTTAAAACAGAAAACGATCTTTCACCTGATGCATTTGACAGGTATTGTCAAAAATATTTTCAAATGTCTTTGCATCATCGGAAATGTGCAAGACATCCCTTTAGCAGCTTGATAAATACGAGAGACTTAAATTGTCTGAATTTTCAGATGTTCTTTTGAATGAGTCCTCATTTTCTTTCAGAAATATAACAAAATGATCAAATTCATCTTTTAAAGTACAAGCATCAATGTCATTGCTAGACATATGTTACGCAAACATAAAATATTTAAATGTGGAACTTCAACTTTCTGCAGAAAAATTTCCCATTAAGTTTAAGGAATGGCTCGTACAAGAAATGAAAACCACACTTGGGCTATGCTCCTTAATGCGTGCTTGTAAGCCTGAATATTCTCCCAACATATTTGAGGCATTGTCGAATGACTGCCCTCGGCAGTTTTTGATGTCCGAACTTAATTTTTTAAAAATATTTAAAACTTCTTGTCCAAGTACGATGATTTATGTTTATTGGGAATGAATCCCAAAAATTGTTCCTCTGTATTTCCAGAAGCTGAAACGTATCGTATCACAAATGTTTTATTAAATGGTAACGGCTGCAAAAGAAAAAAAAAACAAAACCAACGGTAATTTAGTTGGTTGGTAAAAGCTATAGCCATCGTATTGGAGCTTTAGAATCCAGTCGAACTTTGGGGCCCTATAGCATAATATCGTAATTTAAAACAACGGTAAACGAAATAACCCTAAGTCAGTCTACATAGGCCTATTGATATAAATTACAGTCGAGCGTAGGTCACCGTCTTTTAAAATATTTATGAAACAAATTTGGGCCCCCAGAGCAGGGCCCCTAAGTTGGACCTTATTAGCCTATTGGTATATATTAGCCCCCGGCTGCAAAAAAGCTCGTTCGTTTAGCTACAGGTTGCAGTTATATCTAAAACCAGTGCATTCGAATTTTAGATTCTGGGAGAATTTTGGGGCCCCGTGGCGCATCATGGGTCGACGGGGCCCCACGCGGCTGCTTAGTCCGCATACCGTTAGACCCGCCTCTGGTTTTACCCCTTTTTTGGGGTAAATCAGTGTTAATTTCAATGCAGACTCAAGTGATATGAATTGGCGCGACCACTTGGCGATATGTCGCCAAGCTTTTGGTCGCCAAGTGTTTTACACCAACTTGGCGACATATCGCCAAGTTGGCGATAAATTTGGCAAAAAAATATTTTTTGAATTTGGGTTCAACTTGGCGCTATTGGCGATATTTTGCGAAAAATTCACTGAATGATATTAAAATCAGCAATATTTAAAAAATTAACCGTTGTAAAATAATTTTTGCATTGTTTCGTGGCAGATTAGGGGAGTAAATATTTGAATTGTTACCTTGCTCACTCCAAGCACTTTTTTTAACACTTAAGGCAGCTACTAAGAAATTTACACGTAAAAGGAAGTAGTGTGGGGTCCATACCAGATTTTTTTTATTCAAAAGGGGAAATATGTTCTCATACTGCATTGCTTACGCATGCAATGCATGAGATAAAATTTATGAAGGAATCTGTACTTAAAACTTTGCAACTCAAAAAGTATTTGGTTTGGATTGATTTTCGTTCAGAACAAAATGACGTACTTCTTTAGTTTGGGTTGGATACATCAATTAGTAATTGAAAGATTGCAAATTTTTGAGTTATCATTCTTGAATGGTTTTCTACGGACCCCCTCTTGAACACTACTAACTTTGCGACCTACCCCCTCCCCCTCCTCCACGCACGTGCCTAAAAAAAAAAACCTTGATTTGAAACAGTTCAAGCTTTTTTTTTCCTAATATATTTTACAGTTTTTATAAATTTCAATTTCCTTATTCATTCTTCTGTATATTTTTTAGAGCTCTTATCTAGTTTTCAATACTTATTATTTTGAGGTATGTTAGTAAAAATATAATCGAAACTCAATTGGGTGTCAAATATTTGTTAAAATCGAAGGTTCTGGAGGGGATTCTGGAAGGGACACACGCAGGGATGCTGTCCCTGCGTCCCTAGTAGCACAGAAAACCGATCGACATAGAAAAATTTTCAAAACCAATATAGAACTATATTTTGACCGACGTCGAACTACGTAAAAACTTGCCACCTTCGATATATTCAGGAATATCGGTCTTGAATCCCGATTGACACAGAAAAATTTTCAAAAACGATATAGAACTATATTTTTTGACCGACGTCGAACTACGTAAAAACTTGCCACCTTCAATATATTCATGAATATCGGTCTTGAAACCCGATTGACACAGAATAAGTTTCAAAACCAATATAGTACTAGATTTTCACCTACGAGATTAATTTCCCATGCAATATTTGGAATGTACATACAATTCAAAATAATTTTAGCTATACGAAGTTACAAGTTAATTTAGTCGACCTAAAATATAATACCGATTGATGAAAAGATGAAAATTAAAGGATTTAGGTTATTTGCTACTGTAACTCAATAGCGTGTAAATGATTTCTTCCGATCTTATCTTCTATCATTACATTTTATGTATTGGTAAAAATTATTATTCACAAAATGTAAAATTGTGCTGCAATAAAAACAGGAACAAGAATTTTTTTAAATATTTATTTAAAAAACAATCAAATATCTACATACATACAAGACCAAAGTATAATTTGTAACATTTCTGCACAAAATAAGTGAATGAAGAGGACAGGAATTCATACACTACTTTTTAAAAACTGGCAAGTATTCAAAAAATGCTCAGTACTTTTTTTTTCCTTTTTTCTATTTGTATGCTCACTATTCTATGTATTTTTCATATTCTCTTATCATTCTAGGAACTCATTTGAATAATAACTCTAACTATTCAAATGAGCTCAAACAGCCTTATAGTTACAAACCTCTCATCATTTTATATTCATCTCATCTTATTAAAATGTTTCACTTAACAATACAGGGTAATTCCTAAATTTCAAAAGATATTCAATTTTAAGTTGCAGGGAATATTTTTCTTTCGTGCAGTTTACCTCTGCCAATGTAGAAAAAAAAAGCGAATTTTCAAAAGTTAAATAATAAGAGAAAAATAGCATGAAAACAATGATAACATGTTTTATCAAACATATATTTGTCATGACAAGCAATATCATAGTGCTATTAGCTGAAGCTAAGACAGCCCAATCTGTCAGCCAAATCCTCCTTCGACATGTTCTCGTATCTCATGGAGGCCCTAGCTAAAAATATACAACAAAAGCACTAATTAGGGGAGAAAAACCTTTCGAATTGCACAGAAGTAGATCAAATCAGCACATTTTAGATATATAGAGATTAAAGTGTCAGGCACATTGGTATGTGTTTTTCTTCATTATGTGATATGGTTGCAATCCATTAATTTACAAATACTGTCGGCCCTACTTAAACGAATACTGTCGGTTCCAAGAAATATTATTTGATTAAGCGGGGATCTTTAATATTACGTCTATGGCATCGGTTCCGAGATATTTTATTCGTATAAGCGAGGTATTCGTTTATCTCGTTTATCCGTTGCTTGATTAAGCGGGGACGACAGCACATAATGCTATATGAAAACAAGGTTTTCTTTTCAAGGTTCATAATATGTGAAGTTGGAGGGAAGATAAGACTCTTGCTCCTGGAAGTTCAAAACATTCAATTTCATTGTGTAGTTCCAGAAAAAAGCGGAGGGACGCTTACAGAAGCATGAGCAAAAAAAAAAAAAAAAAAAGTGGATGAAAACTTGTGTTAAAATTTTATAAAGTAGGAGGACACTAAAGGAAAATAAAAAAAACAAGAGAGCCCCCTCCCTCCCCCAGCTGCACCACTGCTTTAACTCAAACTCCGGAGCCCTGGCAGAGTTGTGGACTTGAAGGGACAATGGTAGACTTCTGAAATTTTAAAGCATTTAATTGAAAGACGAACTCCTTTGTCCAAAATCAATTCGCCTTTGATTCCACAGCCCTGGTGAAGGCTAAAATGAGCCATAAAATAGTTCAAGGGAGCATTTTATACTGTATTATGTTCTTGCATATGATTGCTCTGCAACAAAAATGTTTTTAAGAATTTAGTGAATCTGAAAATTGAAAATTTATTTCCTAAATCCTTTAAGCTGAAAAAAAAAATACTAATAACACTATCAGAGGGGACTTAGGGATCATAAAAATTAAACTATTTCAATTTGAATTCATTCTGTTGATAATTTTGGAAGAGGAACATATTTCCGATCATTTTTGAAAGACGTTCGTTATTTTACTCTTCTTTCCTTAATAGTAGTTTATTTTGTTAAAAAGGTGGTAAGACTTGAAGAGAGGAAGGTGTACCCCGTATGCACTAAATCCGCAATTTATAAATTCTTTAACTTATAAGCAGTAAGCACCTCTGCGCTTACCCCAGGGAATACGATATTCAAAAGATTGCTCCCATGAGCTTGTTCAACTTGTCTTATATTTTTAAAGGATTTTTTAAAATCTGAATATTTTTTATCTTTAAAAGAAGATATTTTAACTCCAAATTTATACATTTGGAAAATTAAACTGCAAGAGAAAAATGAAAATGTCCAAGAAAAGTGAAATCTATTCAAATTCTCTCTACTCAACCAGATTTTTAAAATTTTATCCGAAGAAAATTTTAAACAAGTTGATTATTTTACACTAGTATGCACTGTATTCAGGGCTTTTCTTCAATGAAAACATAAAGGAAATTTTAAAGTACTAAGCTAAAATAATAATAATAAGTGTGCAGAAAAGTTCTAAAATCTGCCTGTTTTGCTATAATGGGAACATTTTTGTAACAAATTTGAAAAAGGAAAATTTAAAATTAATATTGTTTCAATTATGAATTATTGCAAAAAAATTTAAAGCGTACTCAGAAAAAAAACTATTTAAAAATAATCATTAATTGTAGTAGTTTATAGAATCGTTTTACAATAATTATACATTAAATAAACAATTTAACTATACTTAAACATAAGCAGTGAATTATACTTTAACCAGAAAGCGGGCAAATAAAAATGGGTAGCTGTCTGATTTTAAAATTCCATCTTTATTTATAAAGAAAAACTGTAGATAAGTTGTTTCAGAATTGGAAAAAAAAAACAATTTTCAATGCAAAAGAAGTCAGCATATAGAAATACCAATGACCAACTTATTTGTTTTCCTGTTTTTATGCATTTATAATGCACTTCTATGCCATCTGTTTTAAATTTGTGCATCATATGCATGTGTATTAAATTGATTTTGCATCATGTTATAACAGCTTTTTGGCAAAGTAACACTCGAATTATAATACTTGTGAATTATTTTAAACATCAAGTTAATTATATTTATAACTGCAAAGTAATTCATAACAAAACTTTTAGTCATTTATTTATTTTAGTTTATTTAATCCAAATTAATACAAAAAATGCTTTGAATCAAATAAATTTGATGTTTTTTTAATCATTATTTTTTACACACTGTTATTCATTAAAGGAATTTTTTTCAATTAATCATGTAGTAGAATCATAAAAATTAAACTTTAATCACAAACTAATAAACCCACAAAAATGTTATTTACACTTTTGTGCAACATTTTTCGGAAATTTTTTACAGTTAAATTAGTAAAATTGTACTTAACACAGTTAAATAACGTTGAACATAATTTGAATTATTACATTGTTATTGGATTAAAAAGAAAAGGTTGTTTTCATAATGGTAAAAATATTCTTAAATAACTAAATGTAATAATAATAATAATAATAATTAATTAAAAATAAACTGTCCTTATTTAGTAACACGTGGCTAGGAAGGTAAATTTAATGACTATTGTAAAAAAAAAAACGCACAGAGGAAATAAGTCAAACATGCTCCCTATCTGAATCCCGAAGTTGCAATTCACTGTCAAAAATGTAAGCTTTTTTGTTAAGTTAGGCTGGCAACCTTTTAAATCACGGATTTACATGTCAAAACTTTCTGCATTCCAAACACAAGTTTGTTTGTTAGTAAATTATAATCTAATACATTTTTCAAAATTATAAACTTATGTATTATGACATTTAATGAACTGGTTAATTTAAAAATTGCCAAAATTTATAGAATAAAGTGCAACAAAGTGTCTAATAGGTAAGATCAGCTTTTTACCACTTTTAGGAGCCTTATTTTTTATCATTGCATCAGCTGACAAAATTCGCACCTCAATGAGATTTATGAAAAACCTTGTTTTTTTTTAAATTATTGTTATTAAACTAATGTTAAGCAGTGGCGGCAAGTGGGGATTAAAAGTGAGGGGCCAAAATTTTTTTTAGAAGCTGTACCCTTGATTTTTGGATATCTTTTGATGACATAAGAAAGAGAGCATCTTCGGAGGTTCTCTCCCATAAATGCTTTGGAATTGTAGCTTTAAAAATGCAGTTACAAAAGGACGGATTCAGTTTCTAGTTTAAAAGGGGGTCATTTTTGGAAAGAGAGGGGTCAAGGTGCAATTTTGTGCTAAAACGGTGTATGTGGGAAGAGGGGGTATATGGCTTTTTTTTTTAATAGATGTTTCAAAACTGCAGTTTTAGGCTATATTTGGTTGTTTAAGAAAGGGATCATGACCCTCCGTGACTCCTTTCCTCTGGATCTGCGCCTGATAATATAATTATGGCAGCGATTGGGAAATTGGGAAAAGGTTAGAGAACTCCATCCATGGACTCTCTCCCGGGAATTCTTCGAAGCTGAAATCTTTAAAAAAAGAACTTTGGGCAGTGCTTGATGATGCAAAGAAAAGGGTAAGACGTGGTTCTTCCCCTTAAAAACTTTGAAACTGGTATTTTGAAAATACAAATTTTGATATTTTTAGTAAATTTTGGGGTCTTTCATGAAGATTTGTGAAATTAAAGTATTAAAGAAGTTATTTCAAGCTAATTTTGAGAGACTTAAAGGATGATGGGAGTTTGGATGTTCTCCCCACACATTTTTTTCGCTGATGAATTCTTAAAACTCAACTTGACTTGCTTTAGTGATTTTAGAGAGCGATTTAAGGGACTACCCCAGATTTTTTTAAATTTAAGTTTTAAAAACGCAATTTCGCGCTGTCTTTATTGATGTAAGGGTAAAGGGGTTTTCTTCCCAGAAAAGATACAGATACATAAACTAGAATCTTAATAACACAAGTTAAAAGTATCTTTGAACACAGGGGAAGGAAGGTGTATTCGAGAATTTTTTTTTGAAATTGAAGCCTTAAAATTTAAACTTTGAGCTAAATTTGGCTGATCTCTTTTGAAATTTGTCGAAATCAAAATTTTAAAAACGCTTAAGTGATCCTAGATGGCGAAAGGAGGGGGGGCAGTCCCCCCCCCCCCCGAATCACCACTACTAATGTTAAGAGTAGTCTTCACTAATGGTTTCAAACTACTATTTTTTGTATATCGTGCTGTACTGCTCACTCAGTTCTTTTTCTAAAAACTAGTGCACTTCACTAGAAACTACACAAAAATAAAGCAAACTGCAGCAGTTTTGCCACTTATAGCGATTTAGGCCGACGACTTGGGCGAACCCATGTAGTCATGTTATTTAGGTTTCATCATGTTTCAGAAACTTGTTTGTGAGCTATCACTGAGTGGTGTCCTGATAAACAAAAGTAGCTAATATTCACATTTCAAAACATAAAATCACTTACCTGTGATAAGATTGAAGACAGCTAAATTAGTGTTGCATGAAAAATTTGGGGATATTCCTCTTTGATTCATAAAAACTGGAAAAAAGAAAGGTACTTTAATCCAAAACATAAATAACATACTGCTCAACTTGAGCAAGGTATCAATACGAAATTTTTAGTTGTACGCTGGGATATTTTCTAGAAATTTGATTTCCCAAAATTCAGACAAAGCTTTCCCAAGATTTTAGGAGTTAAAGCATCCTGTTGGAAAATTAAATAAGTGAATAAATAGTTTACAGGGTATCTGCTCGACCTGGACTTTTCAAATCCATGACTTTCCCTGACTTTCCATGACTTTTGCGAACAATTTTCCATGACTTACAATTTTAACTATTTCATTTGACGCTGACATCAAAATAGAGCATAAATATCAATACAAGGTGTAAGACAGTGTACCTTTGCTTTTCGAAACTATTCTTTTTTTTCGGCTATGCAAATAAATTTATCCAAAGCTAAAAAAAGAACTTCACTAAATATATCTGAAACATATCAAGTGCAACAATTTATTGATACAAAAAAATGAGTACAAGGATTTAGCAACATTTAAAAGTCAAAACAACTCATTATCCCCCAAAGCAGAAGTATGAAAGTGTGAAATTCAAATTGAATAAATGCGTCACATGCTCTGTTGTCAGTCAGGGGACTAAGTCCGCGCACATGCAGTTTCGGAAAATTCGCCGCTCACGGGTTTTAACGTTGAGTATTCATCTGATTGGTCAACACAATGCAACTTGTTTGAAACTCTTATTAAGACTAAGCAGATTGCACCCAATACAAGGTTCCCCTACAATCTTAAAAATAAAATTCAAGTACTTTTTAAGGAGGTTTTAAAAATTTTCCAGGAATTAACTTCTAAGAAAGGGTCTGCACAAAAATCAAGATTAATTCAAAAGTGATGTAAATGTTAATGAACAGTACAGATTCTTTACAGATTTAATATGAAAAACCTAAAAATCGTGAAATATTTTTCATCAATATGAAAAAGAAAATTTTAGGGAAAGGTAGATTGGAAGCAATTCTTTGGCTTATTCAAGTGTAAATTCAAAGGAATGGTAAAAATGGTAAACACCAACATTTTCTATTTGTTCAAGCATAAAAACAATCAGACCACAAATCTTTTTTTTTTCAATGAACAAAATTTATAAGTTCAGAATAAGACCAGGATATAATGTGATCACCCTATTTTGCCAATCTGTGCATGCAAAATGTATTCTATCCCCCCCCCCCTATTCTTTTCTCTTCCGCCTCCAAGAAAAAATGGTGATTTTTTTTTCTTTTGAAATTACAGCTTTTACTGGATTTTTTCGAACTCGAGGAAAAACGTGCCTGTATTTTGCAATTAAATAAACAAATGAAAAGTCAAGGAAGCACTTTGTCTTTAAAAGTTCGGTGTTTTCTTAAAAACTATTAGAAACCAATAAATTGGAAGAGCTAAAATTTGAGTTCAAAAATAAATAAATTATTAAAATAAAATGAACAATGAGTATATTTAACGTAGCACAACATAAAAATAGCTTCAGAATATCAAAATAATTGAAGAATTTACAGGATGCAAAAGGATTGAAGACTTGACAATGGCACGCCATTTTCGGCGAAGCACGTGCTCAATGTTAGAATGTTAACCAAAAAATAAATAAATAAATAAAAAATAAGTTGTACAAATCCATTACACACGTATTTCTGTCCCTGGTATTTCTAAAAAAAAATGATCATAGAAGCGAAAAATTCAAAAAATAATTTTAATCCACCAGACAAATCTAAATTTTGTTGAAAGAAAATCATTAAGATACCAGCAAAAATGTATTTTTCAGAAAAGCTCATGTTTAACTTGTTAAAGATATTCTTTTGTATAAAAATCCAATCCCGATTATTCTATTTCTAAATTGTTTTAAAAGTAAAGCGAAACGAAGAAGCGGCGCCTAACCGCGAACTTTTAACGATTGCCGATTATGCGCAAAAATAAAACTTCTCGGGGTATGATTTTTTTTTTTTTTTTAATTTTCGTCTTGAAAAAACGGCTCCCGATTTCGAAATCCCGACGATTGCCGATTTTTCGATGGACACAATTTTTTTGCAGGAGCACGATCGTGAACGTTCAAAGATCGCCGATTTTTCGGCACATTTTCTACGAAAAATAATACTTTTGGAGTTTTCAAGGACATTTTAAAATTTTCAAGGACTTTCCAGATCTCTTGAAAGACCAAATGAAATTCAAGGACTTTTCAAAGTCGCGAGAACCTTGCATTAACGAAGCAAAATGACGATGGATGTTTTTTTGCTCTTCCGAGATCGGGAGAAATAACCACCGATCCTGAGCGCTAAAATCCATGATAAACAGTCAGTTTCCATGACTTTTGGACATTTTTCGCTGAAATCCATGACTTTCCATGACCAATTTCGATCATATATGAAATCCATGACTTTCCCTGACTTTCCATGACTTTCCAGGTGCGCGGACACCCTGAGTTTACTTATTGCGTATGATTTCACAATATCTCATCCCTTCTTCAGTCAAAGAAAATTTATTATGCTTGCAGTGCTTGAAAATTATATTGTCCGATAAGCTGGGGAATGTAAAAATTCAGATTGGGTGAATCTTTACCTCACATGCCTGGGCGGGCATACAATTTTTCAATCAAATACTTCTTTCTAAAACTTCATTTTGTATTTTATTGAAAAATTATCCCATGGACTGACAAAAATAATAACATTACAAATCGCTGGTGTAGTCAGTGGACAAAGTTTTGAGTCTTTGGCAAAAATCACACACTGGCTGTTTACACCAAAGTAATGAAACATGCTGACGGGACATGCATGTCCACAATAATATTGGTAATGTACTTTAAATTTTGCAAATTTTAACAACATTATAAACAACTTTTTGATGTATTTTTTTTAATGATTTATACTAAGATGATTCTTGATTCAGATATAAAGTTTATTTATTTTTTCTGATTAACGCTTAATGACAAATTCATTTTTTTTTAAATACAGAATAAAAAATTTTTATTTGGACTATGTACTGTTTAGACACATGTCCGGCAGGGCATGTAAAATTTTCAAGATTTTTTGGCCCTGTATGCTTCAGAAATTCGCCTTGCAGAACTCTAGAAACAATTTTTTTTAAAAAATAGACAAAAGGAAAGCGGTTAATAGTGAATTCCATGGCATAAGAACTGTAGACAGATTTAAGGAGTCAAAATAGTTTAGTATCTATATCGATATTTTATAGGGAAAAAGCGATGCCAAAGCACAGATTGTAAGAGTTGATAATATTGTAAAAACAATTGCTCATCATTGAGTAATAAATCTTTATGAAATCTTTGGTTTTAATTATGCTTACGTTGATTACAGAAAAACATGTTTTTCATTTACAGTATCACAAATTTAGACTCTTAACTCTGACAATATAAAAAATGAAATAAAAGTTTGCTTTTACAAACATTACTTTGTTTTTTTACTTTTGAGTATATTGCACAACAGTGCTTGATTTGAAAAATCAGAAAGCATTTTATTGCTGATTTAATTGCTGACATGAAGAAAATTTACTTTCTGAAAAGTCATAATGTTAGTAATAATGCAACCGTGTAAAACAAGGAACAAAAATCTTTAAAATTCTAAATCTAAAATGACTAAAACGTTTTTTAATGCCCAGAATTCAAATTTTAAGAATACGTATAAATTATACTTGAAGCAAAAATTGCGTTTGCTGCTGAAGCTATCTGAAATGTTTTGTGACAGAGTTTGCATATTCAAGTACAATATTTAGGATTTTTTAGTAAAAAGAAAGAAATTTTTACAGCATTATAATGCATTGTTTCCTCCATGAATTTGGTTTCTTCCTAAACAACAAAGATAAGATTTTGCAGGCGTAATTCTCCTACCAATACTGTCGTCCCCGCTTAATCGGGTAACGGACAAACGAATACCCCGCTTATACGAATAACACATTCTGGAACTGTGCTATAGACGCAATGTTACAGGTCCCCACTTTAACAAATACCTCGCTTAATCGAATAATATTTCTTGAAACCGACAGTATTGGTTTAAGCGGGGTCCACAGTATCTATAAACAGAAAGATGCCAGTTGTTTCTTTTCTTCCCCCAATCTCTTGACATAAACATCGGCTCTATTTGTTTTGCAAACATATTATGTGTTTTTTCTTTACTTGTTTGTGTGACTTGTTTCTCGAAATTCCTAACCACTGTTTAGATGTTTATTAATATTTCGCAGTATGACATTGTTGATTCTTTACTATCATTTATACATAACTATGACAACTAGCTTCA
Organism: Uloborus plumipes; assembly: GCA_038373865.1. Taxonomy (NCBI): domain Eukaryota; kingdom Metazoa; phylum Arthropoda; class Arachnida; order Araneae; family Uloboridae; genus Uloborus; species Uloborus plumipes. The sequence continues at coordinate 22,430 of JAXGGA010012998.1, forward strand.
GCATTCAGTTCATTTTTATTCTAAGCAAATTTTTCATTGCTATGAGACACATGCAAACAATCACTTGAATTTTTCTGACTGCAAATGCACAGGTTCAATTAAAAGCTACATATGGAGCTTGAATAAAATTTTAAATTTTAATAATTTGAAGCTAAACTCCAAAGGGGGGGGGGGTGATAATGGAAGAAAACTGAACTGAATGAGATCAAAAATCAATTAGCCGATCGTATTTAAGGGTTAAAAGTAACGACTTCCAAGACAATCCATTACATTCAACAAACGAGTTTTGCTGATTTAATCACTGTAAGTGCGATAATAAGTGGAATCGGCTGATGTTTAAATACAATACCTGCTTCAGAAAATGTCTCAAAACTATCATTAGCTCAATCATATCAAATAAAACACTTGGGTACTACATCGTAAAATAATTACAACGCTTTACTATGAATATAAGGGATGACAAGGTAAAAACTATTCTTTCACACAGAATACTGAAGTAATAACAAGAGAAAATTCAAAAAAAAAAAAAAATTAACGCATTTTTAAGTATACTTATCTTTAATTCGAATTCCATCAAAGTTCAATCTGCTACCGCGTACCCAAGGGCCAAACCGACAAATTGTAAATAATGGCGAAGTGTTGCCACGCGTAGCGTCTCTCCGAAATTCCTCGAGATGAGAGCACGAGGAATAAAAATTTATACAGATTGACGTCGAAATATGTGGGTTTTGAATATTGTTTCCAAAACATTTTAAAATGTTTCACGATATTTTCTACTTTTTTGCTAAATTAAAATTTATACAGATTGACGTCGAAATATGTGGGTTTTGAATATTGTTTCCAAAACATTTTAAAATGTTTTACGATATTTTCCATTTTTTGCTATTTTCCTTTTGAATTGTATTTCGAGAAAAATATTACTCAATAATCATTTTTTCTGATGAATAACTTATTTAAACAATTGAAAAAAAAAAATGAAATTAAAAAAAAAAATCGGAAACAAAATATATTTTGACATAGTTCTATGTTTTAGGACCCATATCCGTTATAATTCGGGATTCAAAACGTCGAACTACGTAGGCACAGCGTAGAACTATGTTTTTGTGCTACTAGGGGTGTACGTAAACAAGAAATTTTTTATTCCGATTTAATGTGCTTTCGTTTTGAATAAAAATATCGTTACTCATTCTTCAATTTCAACTATTTTTTACGTTTTAGCAAGGTAGCACTACGTATTCCCTGGCATGAGCTCATGGACCACTGGGGATTCGCTGATCAAACTTTGGGAAACTGTATTTCGATTAAAGTTTACTTTTGCAGTTAAATCGTGGATAAATTAAGAGCGGATTTTTTTTAAGTTATTTATATATATTTTTTAATTTATTTTATTTTATTTATTTATTTATTTATTTTTTTTTTTTGCTCACGCGCGTTCATCTTTGTTATGCCTAGTCCAGATTGACAAGCTAGAACGAAATTGCAGTCTTTGAACACAGCAACATTTCAAAAATTGTTGGAAAATAAGCTGTTCAGTATTTGCTCGCAGTTCTGCCTTAGCTTCGACCATATTTGCTAAATGGCTTGGAAATTTTCCAGGTTCCACAGGAAAGTGTGTCTTTTTCTGCAAACACATTTAATTCTTTTAGAAGAAACTCCGCGCTATGTTTTACGACATGGATAGTGCCTACCCATGTTTATGACCCTTGAGTAGAGATGCAAAGGGTGGAAAAAACCCAGTTTATTCCAGGGAAAAAAACGGGTTTTTTGGGAAGGGAATTTTGAAAATTCCCGGGAGTTTTGGGAATTTTCAAAGTGTTAAGAAATTCTGGTTTTGAAATTTGTATTTATTACCCTAATTAGATACATTCAAAAGATATTTCCTATAGTTATGTTATCTCTCGCAATCATTGCTTCTCCACATGTTAATTGATGGTTTTTTTTTAAATAAAATGTTTAGTATTTTATGTAACTAACATAACTTTTTTTTAGATAACTAACATAAAAGTTTTTTCAATGTATGTTTTTATTTAACCTCCTTTAAAACATCCCTTGATTAACTTTGTTCCAATAGACAAGGTTGTCTGAGTGATTTTTATCAAATTAAAAAAAATTTTTCAGCATTATTTTTTTTTCTGTCTTTTTTTTAAGAGCTCCAAAGGTAGTGACTTTTAACAACAGTACTGTTTCAAAAGTTATTGCATTTTTAACTCAAATAATGACAGTCTTTATTTTTTACTCACACATTAGGCATAACAACTATGTAAAAAATTTCCATGTTTGTTTACATTCAAAATTCCCAATGTTCCCCAAAATTCCGGGTTTATTCCCCAAAACTCCCGGGTTTTTTCCCGGCTCTCAAAAACTACGGGTTTTTTGCATCTCTACCCTTGAGACTTCAAAAGTAACAAAGCACTGCTAACGTTCACTCATAAAACATGTAAATAGGACTCTAGTTATTTTAATCCTCATGAAAGAAAAATTCAATTTTGTGTCTCTAAAAATTAAAGTTATCATAGTCAACATAGCTTTCAGGTTATGAAGCACTGTCCTTTTTTTTTTCTCTCTCTCAAAAATTTTTATCCTTTGTCTATTTGTCTATTATTTGACTACTCCATAATTTGAAAGGTCATAGCTTGCATAAATTTCATTTCATACTTTCAGATTTGAAAAAATATTCAGATTTATAATGTACTCAGATTCATAATAAATGTCATACGAAAAGATCTCTAGTAAATCGAACCTCCCCTTCAGAATGCTCACGTTTTCTTAGCATTTGCATTTGAAACAAATATTCCATTTCAAAGCCCCGAAAGCAAGATAAAAGTAAAGGGGACTTAAAAATACAGGGCCTCCGTTAAAGTATGACGTCACAATGTATACTTCCGTTTATGCCTGACTTCCGCCACAGAACTTGAATGGTTTGTTTATTTTTTCACACTTCAGAAGGCAAAGGCGTGTTCATGGCGGCATGGTATTTATGAAATGTGACATTTCGGGTTATTCTGTACGTCTGTACTCAAGAGTGTATTTAGAATGACCTTTTATTTATAAGTTTTTTTAAATCTTTTTCTATGTATGTAGTCTGTGTATGTTAACGCGAATGTGTTTTGATTTATTGTGCATATGAAAGAGATTAATACATTGATAATAAACAGATGTGTACTGTTTCTCTAAATGAAATATTTTGCAGTTTACTTACCAAGTAACAACTCGTACTTCAGAAATTTTATTGTAGTACAATTTTTTTTCTCTCTGTATAGTACATTTTTATGAGTAGAATGTCAGCGAAAATAATGTTATACTAAAAATAGAGTGGAATGCTTTGTTAATGAGTAATGAATTGGTACAAATTGATCGTTTGTACATAAGATCATTTTTTGATTCATTTGTACAGACACGCGGTTTGTACAGACGAATTTACTAAATGGAGTAGGTTTACTTCCATTTTGAGTATTATATTTGAAGTTGTAGCTTATATTTTGTTGCATTCCAATCAGAAAAGTTCCTTTAGAATTTTGTTGTTTGCTTTTGTAAATCAAGTTTAGAAATCAAAAAGCTGGGTAATTAATTTTTAAAGAAAATGTTAGGCACCTGCCAATTTTTATTGAACATGGACAATTCAGTCTTTGTTACAATCAAACTGCATAACCAGGGGTCAATCTAGAGAGAAATTAGGTCCATTAAAGGACCCTTCACAAAATTCAGGCTCTCAAAAAAGGACCCTTCACAAACTTCAGTCACTCAAAAAAGGACCCTTCACAAAAATTCAGAAACTCAAAAAAGGATTCTTCACAAAATTCAGTCACTCAAAAGTTGACCTTTCACTAAAATCCCACACTCAAAACTGACAATTCACATAAATCTGAGTTTACGGAACGGAACGATAGGGAATATTTTTTGCCATAACTATTTTTCACAAAATTAGGAATTAGTTTTCAGAAAATTCTGAATTATTTTTCACAAAATTCCAAAAACAGGACCTTGGTCAAATATCCTGGATTGACCCCTGATAACATTAAAATTATAAATTGGCCTTTTTTGACTGCTTTTTCTAATGCCCAATCGTATGTCTTGTGTATGTTTCTAAAAGTATTTAAATTAAGAAGCATCTACAGTTGTAACTAACCAAGGGCGGATCCAGAAATGTTCTAATTGAGGGGCGATTGATTTTTGTTTTCTACTTGCCCCCCTTTTTTTACCACATATCCTGGTTAACACAGGCTTATTACAAATGTTTCGGTCTTCAGTTTCGAAAAAATTCCAGATCAGAGCCCCGAATCCCAACCATTCCTCATAGTATCATCGATGATCATCTAAAATTACCATTTTTGAACTTCAAAGTCGAAAAACTGCAGGAGAAGAGTCCCTCAAGGGAGGGCGATTGCCCCTCCCTTGTATTCGCCCCTGTAACTAACACTTATTCTGTTAAGATAATTTCATTAATTTCAATTTTAATATACAGGGTGTCCACTCCAATCGTGGACCAATAGCTAATTTCTAAACCGTTAGAGATAAGCATATAGTTTATTTAGGAAAAAATCTCCAAATTACGAAAGGAATTTCGGGTCTATTCAATGTTTTTCAAAAAATCAAATTTTGAAAGAGTTACGAAATTTAAATTTTTATACAGCCCTCCAGTCCTATTAATCATATTCAGTAAAACATTCTTGACACTGCAACGTTTAAAACTAAAAAAAAATCACTCTTCTACCACAAAAATTGACCGAGTTATGACGTTTTGAAAAATCAAGATTTTGAAGGATTTCGCATACGGTCCCTTAAGCCATCTCTCGATGACGTCATGAAACAATGCAAAATCTTGATTTTTCAAAACGTCATAACTCGGTCAATTTTTGTGGTAGAAGAGTGATTTTTTTTTAGTTTTAAACGTTGCAGTGTCAAGAATGTTTTACTGAATATGATTAATAGGACTGGAGGGCTGTATAAAAATTTAAATTTCGTAACTCTTTCAAAATTTGATTTTTTGAAAAACATTGAATAGACCCAAAATTCCTTTCGTAATTTGGAGATTTTTTCCTAAATAAACTATATGCTTATCTCTAACGGTTTAGAAATTAGCTATTGGTCCACGATTGGAGTGGACACCCTGTATATAGTGCAGTAAAATGCTATTTAATGTATTATGAAAAATGTTTCTCTATTTGAAAGCAAACTGTTACAAACCAGTTTGATAGAATCTTATTTCTAAAAATTTTATGGAAAGAAAGTACTATTTCACAATTTTATAGAATATTCTTACCTTTCAGTAAAATAGAAAACTGCTCCATTTTTCCTAAATGTTAATGGATTTTTTCTTCATATCTTCAAATTTAACTAAAAAGTATTAAAATTACTTTATTATGTTGTGGTGTGATAGGTTACTGTGTTGTTAATTCAAGCATTTATATTTAAAAAAAAACAATATTTTGCTTCAAATCCCTAAAATGTAGAGGAGTATCTTTTTTTTTTTAACAAAGTTACTAATCTGATTTATTTTCTTTCATGGTCTACTTCTTTACTGGCATTCTTTGACCATGTCCATACTGATAATTTTGAATTCCTTTTTAATGGGAACTTTTGAATAATAAAGCCTCACACACAGCAGAAACAATCTTTTATTTTTTTACTTTTTTTTTTAAAGCTTCAACTCCTTCTAACCATTCAAAATTACGTAGAAAGCAGTTATACTTGCAAGGTGATAATTTTTACAAAAATGTTATATTCTTGAAAAATTAAGCTTGATGATTTTTTTTTCAAATTATTATTATTATTGTTAATTGTTATTATTGATTTAATTTTATTTTAAGTTATTGGTCCATGTTTTCAGCTTGCAAAATCTCCAATATGTTTCATTTTTGTGAGGAAAAAAAAGACTTTTACTTTTTGTTATTCGTTTTAAAATACATATATAGAATCTATGAATTAACTTCAATCAGCAAATGATTAAGTAAAATTTAAGTATTGTTGTTGTCACTCAATGTACTTATTGCAATCTTACTTTAAATAAATTATAGCATAATAAAATATATTGCAAACGATAATTAAATGCCAGATGATAAATACTAGCTGGTTCTCCCTAATGTTTACTCAAATCAATATTAAATATTTCATGCTTTTGTCTGTTTTAAAATGTTGTCTCTTCTTTTTAGGAGCTATCACCATGAAGTGCTACAACATCATTACAGCTTTCTCATTCATCATTTCATCAGTGCTGTTGGTTAGGGTAAAATCGGAACTATTTACAGCTCTTGTGGATTTAGAAAAATTGTTATACACAGAAGGAGAAATTGTCAGAACTTTAGAAAAATATTTAGAATTTGAAGAACAACGGTTAGAAAAAGTTAAATGGTAAGTTTTTATGCTAGCTGTAATATTTTTAATTAATTTGAGTGCACTAATTCACTGTATTTGTGTTTCATAAAATATTTGATGTGTCACTTACAATGAATTTAGTGCTCATCATGCATGGATTTAATGTGCTGGTGATTCTCTACTGTTAGTAAATAATACCATTCTCCCATAGCTGTTTCATTAACTATTTTTATAATTCAACAATAAAATGGTTAAGTTTTGCTTACCTTGATGAGGCAAATATCTTAATTTCATTTGCCTCATCTTCTAGTGTGAAATTATTACTATTCAAAACATTTTTTTTTTTTTTTTAAACTTGGTTTCAATGTTTTTTTTTTTAATTTACTGTTTTGTTATTATTTTGTTTTAGTTGAAATCAAAATTTGAGGCTTTAAATATTAAATAAGTGTATTGCAATGTAAAAAAAGTTCTTAGTTTTTTTTTTTTTTTTTTTTTCCTAGGTTAAGCAGAGAATATGAAAAATTACACAATGTGGCAAGCAAAGATGTGGAAACATTTTTATCTAATCCTGTGAATGCTTATTTGCTTGTCAAACGATTAACAGCAGACTGGAAGACAGCAGAAAATCTGATTGATGGATCACATAGCAGAGGTAAAAAACAAAAACAATGAATAAAAATACAGAAGTTACAGCCAACAACAGGGTGTAAGCTCTGTAAATTCACGAATCAGCTGGCTGAGAGGAAGTAAAAATTAGTTGGGTGCTAATATTCTTTGTGGATTGATGTCTTAATTTGTACTACAATAAGGTTAATATGCTTAAGTTGAGCTAAAAGAAAATTCTCAGTTGGTATTATAAGAAATCTGAGTTTCACATTGAAGACATCATTAGAAGTTATAATTTTTAAACATTAAAAGTTTTAAAAGGTACTTCTGTATTAAAGGTATTAAAAGAAAAATTGTTTAAAGCGATTAGTGATTTCTACCGGGGTGATTGTGTTCCGGTATTTTACCGGATTTCCGGTATCTTTGTGATTGATTCTGGTATATTCATGTTCAAAAATACCGGAAATAAAATAATTTTCTTCCCACCTCCGGTAGCCTTCATTTTAAAAAATACAATCCCATCATATCCGATATAAGAATCGAATTTTTCTCATTTTTGATGCTTATTACCCTTAGTTTGGAGACAAATAAGTGAAATATCTTTTTATATATATTAAAAAATCATAAATTTAAAACTTTCAAACGAAATTCTGTGTCCTTTATGAAAATCAACGTTTCAAAAAGTTAAAATTTGAAGCTCTGATTTTATTTTATGTTTGCTTCAATTATGTGGATAGTAAAACTAATAATATGTTTATCGGAGATCTTTTAATTGTCAATCTGAAGTAAGTTCATTTGAATTCCTTTATATGCCATTTTCATACTTTTAACGCCTTAATTTTGAAAATTGCGATCTCTTAACATCCGCTGGGAGAATTAGATGTTTCTCATTTTCGATGCTTCTATTCCTTGTTGAAAGGCGAACAAATAACATTTGTTTTTATTTTAATTAAATCATTAAAATAAAAATTTTAAACAAAATTCCATGCTCTTTAAGAGTTTCAAATGTTAAAAATTTAAATGCTGACTCTCTGGCTGAATTTTATTTTTGTTTCAATTATTTAAGTTTTTCAACACATGCATAACATCTTCAAATAGTATTTCACTTCATTGTAATAAATATGAAATCTTTGACTCGGGTCATATTGTATTGATTAGGATATTTATAGGTACTGCATCTGGATAAATTCTTTTTCATATTTTCTGTAACAAATGCTATTTTCATTACTTTATAAATATTTTTGCACAACAAACAGTAATTCGAACATATGAAATATGGCTTGTTTGCTAATGAAAAGCAATTGATTATTATATATGTATAATTATAAAATTAGGTTTGCTTAAGTAATAGGGGCCTTGGTTTAAAAAAAAAACGCCCCCCCCCCCCCACATTTTCTCTTAAAAACTTTCAGGTATTTCTTCATCAACTCACAGTCACCCCTGTTTCTACTATGTGACAACCCAAGGTTTGAGAAATATAAATTGTTGAATGTTGCCAACTGTAAAATTTTTGTGTGCTGTATTGATAAATAAATTAAATCACAAAAAAAAAAGCACCAAATGATGTACCTTTGACCGGGGTTCAAAAATTATATTGCACTTTTTACATGCCCGGGGCATGTAAAAAGTATTGGACATGAATCGCATCCTTACCAAATCTAAAAATTAATTTCAAGCGATACCGCTAAAATCACAATGTTTTTTCATTTGATTAATGTTATGCAGCAAATTCAAATGTCTTTATTAATATACAATTTATGTAAAAATTTTCTTTGGGTATGCATTTTTTAAACAAGCATGCCGCCAGGGCATGTAAAATTTTAAAGCTTTTTCTAGCCCTGTCTTAAACGCAAAAGTACACTTTAAATTTTGTTTATTGTAATTAATTTTTATTTTGTAGCTATTATAGAAAACATTACTCGGCAAGAAGATTTAAAATTTCCAGACGAGGAAGATTTAAGTGGTGCAGCATCTGCTCTGATGCGATTACAAGACACATATTTACTAGATACTTCAACTCTAGCTCGTGGTGAAATTCAGGGAACTTCGCCTTCTACAGAATTGACAGGTATGTCACATTTAACAATTTTGTGATTATTAGGGGTTTTTTTTAACCATTAATTTGAAAATGTATTGCTAATTTTAATTTGTAGATAATTATTTTATTCTTTCATCCCAGGAACCAGTCTTGTTTCCTATGTCAGTGCTTTTTCCAATGTTTCCTATGTCAATCCATTTGGGTTTTACAACATTGGTTTTGTTAAATTTTTATTGTTGTCGTAAATGTCATTTACAACCACCTCTTTTACTTGAAATGTCTCATTTCTTACACTTTATAAGAGACGGTTATTTCCCATTGCTTACAAAAAAGAAAAAAATGTTCATTGATCGATAGATTAAACTTTTTTTGTAATAAATGTATGTTGTTAAATATGTAAAAATATATTTCCTTTTCTTTTTTTATATTCATTTTCCAAAATCATAGACTTTCTTTTTCTTCCCTTCCCCTGTAAGTATTTTATTTGCTCCCCATGCGACCATTCTGATTTACATAATTTTTTGTGTAAAAACTGAAGCAGCCAGTACTCCAATAGGAGGACACGAATTTAATGTTATGACATTTTTCATACACTTTTAGATCTTCTATTTATTGACTTTTGAAATAAACAATAAAAAACTAAATCAAAAAGCTGTTCAAAATATTACAAAAAAAAAAAAAAAATCGTAAAATAATCTAAAGTTTTCAAGGAAAGAAGATTAAAATAATTTTTACATAGAAAATAGAGTGTGAAATGCTATCGAAATTTGTTTTTGTATAAAAAGTTTACTCACTCCATCAAAGTATCATTTTTAATGTGACAATATTCAAATTAATGTTCAATTTTTAAAATGTAACATCTTCATTTGTGTGTGTCTGCAGCTGGTGATTGTTTTGAGCTTGGTCGACAAGCCTATAATGATCAAGACTTTTATCATACTCTGTTATGGATGCAAGAGTCTCTTGACCGTCTTGAAGATGAAGAAATTAAAACTGCTACTAAACCCACTATTTTAGAATATATGGCTTATTCAACTTATATGGTAAGAGTTCTTCAACATTTCTCTTTTTTTTTCATTCTTCTTTTACTTTTAAGTTTTGAAAAAAAGTTTAAATGTAAGTGAAAATTATGAAATAATTTTCAAATGTAAGAAAAAATTAAAATATTTATACACCAAGAGTTGAGGAGAAAATGCTTTCAACCTAGCATTAGAACAAACCAATTTTTATCAATCCAGTTTATTTTATTTAACAAGGTGATGAAAAAAAATTAACTGATTGGCTTCTCTGGCTCATCTTTGCTCTTGACTATATAGATTAAGCTATAATTTAAATTATTTCGGTAAACATATGCTATTACGTTATATGCTGTTTGTGAAAGTTCATTCATTCAAAAAGCAAAATGTAAAAAAAAAAAAAAAAAAAACCTTAGAGCCTTCTATACAAAACCTTTTGTCTCCAGTAGAAAGGTGAATTATACATTTATGCATGTGATTAGATTTACTGTCAATGTTTGCTTTTACTTCTGCCAAATTAGTTTAGAGTACATTAGAAAATGAATTAATTTTAGTTTGGAATTTGTATGGCTTAAATTTGTTAGCTTTAAAGTTTATCATTATAGATAAATACTAAAGAAATATATATTTAATTTATACTTAATTTTCATTTAACAGTTGGGAAATTTGCGGCATGCATTGAAATTGACAAAGGAGCTCATATCCATTGGTAAGTTACAGATAGTGAGATATTTTTATTTTTTGCCTTTAATTTAATAATTCTCTAATGGTAAACATGCATAAGTCTCAGATTGTTTCTGAAAGAAAATTTCAATTGTGTGAGATAAAATAGGGTGTTTTAAGTATTCATTTATAATCTTAAGAATAAGAAATGCATACTTCTCAATCTGAGTATGGTATCTTAAAAGTATTTTACTTTCAAGTTTGACATTGCTTGCTGAATTGGAATTTTTGTGTGCCTCAAAAATTCATAGGAAATTACTTTACCTAATTTTATGGGTAAAAATAAGAGATAAGACACGTGGATGTTAATGCTAGAAAAATGCCACCCTGAACAGTAAAATAGTTTTTAAGTAAAGCAAATATTAATCAAGAAATTCAAAATCATTATTTATGTAACTCTAAGAAATGTAAATGTACCGTAGTTTTGTTCTATTGAGTCTCAAAAAGCAAAAAAAGAATAAAAATAAAAAAATTCTGGTGATTAAATTTCTGTTCTTATCCTCAATAAAAATAGTTTTGTAAATTTAACCAAGGTAGTTTATATTTAAATATAGGACAGCTGTTATTGATTTGTATAAGAATACTACAACTTTCTCCCTGAATTGGTCAATACAGGGTTTCTATAAAAGAACTCCAGGGTTTTGAGGCAAAATACTTTAAAGAAGAAAAATATACAGGGTGTCCACTCCAATCGTGGACCAATAGCTAATTTCTAAACCGTTAGAGATAAGCATATAGTTTATTTAGGAAAAAATCTCCAAATTACGAAAGGAATTTTGGGTCCATTCAATGTTTTTCAAAAAATCAAATTTTGAAAGAGTTACGAAATTTAAATTTTTATACAGCCCCCGAGTCCTATCAATCATATTTAGCAAAACATTCTTGACACTGTAACGTTTAAAACTAAAAAAAAATCACTCTTCTACCACAAAAATTGACCGAGTTATGACGTTTTGAAAAATCAAGATTTTGCATTGTTTTATGACGTCATCGAGAGATCACTTAAGGGACCGTTTGCGAAATCCTTCAAAATCTTGATTTTTCAAAACGTCATAACTCGGTCAATTTTTGTGGTAGAAGAGTGATTTTTTTTTAGTTTTAAACGTTACAGTATCAAGAATGTTTTGCTAAATATGATTGATAGGACTCGGGGGCTGTATAAAAATTTAAATTTTGCAACTCTTTCAAAATTTGATTTTTTGAAAAACATTGAATGGACCCAAAATTCCTTTCGTAATTTGGAGATATTTTCCTAAATAAACTATATGCTTATCTCTAACGGTTTAGAAATTAGCTATTGGTCCACAATTGGAGTGGACACCCTGTATAAATGTTTTATACATGATTCGAAAGGTCATATTGTCAAGTTTTTTTAAACAATTTAGTGAATTTCAATATGAGCTCTGTTAGTGTCACGGCACACATCGTAATGGTATTCCACCCCTTCCCTTGTTCTGGCCGGCATGTCTGGGGGGGGGGGGGCAGTTGCCACACAATTCATTATTTGTTCTCTGAGATGGCCAACATTACGAATTTCCTCCGCATACACCAGATTCTTGATATGCCCCCAGAAGAAAAAATCCAACGGAGTCATATCGGGGCTCCTTGGGGGCTATGGAATAGGCCCTTCCCTTCCAATCCATCTGTTGCCGAGTCGAACGTCAAGTGCCTCATGCACACACAAACTGATGAAAACATTCGCAATTTGTTTGAGCAAAACTTGATGAGCCACTAGTTTCAGAGACATTAACTACATTTGGTTATTTCCTATAGTTAGTAAGATAGGAATTTTTAAAATCTGGAGTTCTTTTACAGAGACATTGTATTTAAATAAAAAATTATCAAATTAATTGAATCGGTGAGACCGAAAACAACATCAGTCACAAAAATTCGAAAATTCGTTTTTTATGGTAACAAGCTGCGGGAGGCAAGATGCATGTTGATTTCAGGGACGTCATTTCAAGTTTTTCCAGGGGGGGAGGGGGGCAAAGGGTGAAAACACAATGCAATTTCATCAGAAAGCAGCAAAAACCATGCCCACTTATATGTAAATACATTGAATTCTCAAACCAGGGGGGGGGCAATCCCCCCCCCAAATGACGGACCAGGTTGATTTCAAAAAACACATTAGTCAGGTTACTAATTTAAAAGATACAGGGCCTGTTATTTGAATGTTGACTGTAGAAACAATGCTAGAATTAAGACGTTTTTCTCTCTCTCCTGAACATTTGGAAGTTCTTGACTAACATTGTTTTTTAACTCACCGATTCAATTGTTGTTCAATCTCAATTTTCTTGTTTTATGTATTGAACACTTTTTGTGTACAGGTGAAGGGGTTTCTATGTGGCAATGAAATTTGCATCATTTTCTTGACCAATTTGCGTTTTATTTATCTTTTTTACATATTACCTTAATTTATCTTTATAGTACAGCAGATATGTGACCGAATTGTGCCTTTAATGATAGAAACACGAAACTTGGCATACGTATACTACACATCAAATGATTTAATTCTGGATACGCGGCCATCTGAGATTTCGTCTATTGGAGTAATGGCAGCCGTCAAACTGCTAAATTTTCGTACTTTTTTCGAAATTTCCACATTTTGACCATGAAAGAGCACGTTTTTGACAAACATCGTCCATTACATATTTAAACTACATTAAATTTGCTACAAGTTGATACCAAAATGGACTTGTTAGCTGTAATAGTTTTTGAGATACAGCTTCTCAAAGTTTCACAAATTCTCCAAATTTGAACATTTTTAGTTGATTTCCTTGTTTTATCATATATGCAATTGTCTTTATATTTTCAATAACCTGCATTGTATAGGCAGTGAAGTAAACATTTATTGAATTTAACATTTTGAAGAGGGTGGGAGAAAGTGTAAAGGTTTTGAGTGAGGGGGGAGGCTCCGGTTCACAACCAGAGAACTGATATCCAAAAGAGAGAGAGGATACTGAAATCCAAAGCTTCCTCTGAATATCTTTAGAGTTCCTTCAAACCTTTTTAAATCATGTTAAATGACAACTGTTAAAACACTATACAGAGTTATTGTTGTTTCATGCATAAAGAGTATGCTCTTCGTAATTATAAACTCATGCTTGTGAAAATTGCAACACCATGAAGGACTTGTGCGAATGGGCTGAAATTTTCAGCAAATGCAAAGTAGGGTATGATATGCAAATGATTAGAATTTTAGACACGTAGCGCATGCGTACGCTGAGCAGCGCCCTCTGAACGCCAGATTTATCCGAATAAATAGACGGCTTCAGCAAGGTGTGTATGGTTATAGGTGGTTATCTGCTTGTGATAAACGTTAGATGAGACGTTGCTTATGCCTCTTCGACGAAAAAGAGCGAGGTTTCAACAACTTACAGAGTTTAAACGGGGGAGGATCATCGGCCTTCGTGAAGCTGGATTGTCTTATCTTGAAGTAGCCGCTCGTGTGCAGCGTAACAGCAGCACACTGATGCGTGTTTGGAAGCAGTAGACGGACGAGTGTTGGACAGCTCGTAAATCCGGGAGTGGACCCTGAAAAGTGACGTCAGCGCGATGATAGACACCTGATCCGCATGGTACTGACGGACCATACAGCTTCTTCCAGACAATTGGCAGCACAGTGGTCAAC
>JAXGGA010012999.1:0-36750 GCA_038373865.1 Uloborus plumipes
CCACGTGGGCCTAGAGGTAGAGTACTCTCCTCGTAAGCAAGTGGTCGCGGGTTCGAATCCCACCTTGCCCATGGATGTTATTTCATCCTCTCTGTGCCGTAAATCTGTCCTGTGTTTGTCAGGAGGCAAAGCGCATAGTACGCAGTCCTCATGTGTGTTGAAGCTGCTGGCTTCTGGAAAAAAAGAAAAAAATGTAAATGATACTGAATCTGTCATATTTTTAAATGCTGCTATGGGAAAGAAATTTTTTTTTTCAACTGGATTTTGATGTAAACCATCGATTAACATTATGAACTAAATATGACTTTGATCCCACTGAAATTTTGCCGTATTTTTTAAGAAAGATGTTTAATCGACGGTATCTAGCTACTTGCCAAATTTGACATATATGCGACTGTATGTGACATTTTCTTTGCATTGTACGATATAATTTTTGCTGAGAATCAGTTCTCTAAATTGTTGATAAATTAAGCATGCGGCACAAAATTGATTATGTCAGTATTTAATTTTGTTATCAATTAAATATATTTAGTAAACAAAATAATTATTAGTTTAAATATATTTATTAAATATATTTAGTTCATAAGGTTAATCGATGGTTTGAGCAAAATTCCAATTAAAAAAAATATTCTTGCCAACAGCAGTCTTTAAAAATTGACAGATTCTGTCAGATTTGGCAAGTTGGTAAGTGCATGCGATTAAACCTATTTCTCAAAGAATACGGCACCTATTTTCGTGAAATGAAAATCACATTTAATTCATAATGTCAATCGAAGATTTACATCAAATACCAGTTGAAAAAAAAAATTCTTTCCCATAGCAGCATTTAAAAAGATGACAAATTCAGTATCATTTACATTATTTCCCATAGGAGATAGGGAGCGTTTGAGCTAGCGTCCTCTGGCGGCGGGTGAGAATTCGTTGCCAAAAATTTGTCTCAAAAGAAACATTTGTCAAGCTAGAAACCAAATATGTTGATGAAGTTCCAGTTAAATTTTAATAATCTGCCTTATTTCAGGAATAAATGCTTATTTTTTATAATTTTGAGAAAAACTGTCTATTTTTAAAGAGCTACAGCGAGCTTACTATTTGTGCTACAAGGCAGTTGTAGGAAACTTTATCTTCTTTAATTTAATCTTAGTTTAACCATTTCTGGGATAATTCGAAAAAAGTACATAAGTCCTGAATTTTTGCGATCTATCGTGTTGAATAACTTGGATTTCCTGGTTTGCACCAATGCGAACAAGAAGGAATCCTTTTAAAATTTCTGGCACAAATATCTCAAGTGGCACAATTATCTCTTTAAGTGGAATAACTTGTTAATAGTCCGGGCGCCATTTCGAAAAGCGTGTTTTGACTTATGAATAAAATTTTTTCGCTGTTTTTGATAGCTTATGTTATGTACATTTCAGATCCGATTGATGCCACTCTGTCATAGTTGAGCATTTTGAGTAATTCAAGATGGCATACAAGATGGCGCTTAAAACATTGAAAATGCTGTTTTGAAGCGATATTGACTCGTAATATATAATTATACATATTCGAACCCCACTACAGTGAACTGCCTGAGTACCGAAGTCGTCCTACGTTATGATGGAGACCGAGCTAATATTTCCTATAGCCCCCCCCCCCCCAATACTCTTAAATAAATTTTTAAGTATGAAGTAAAACTAGCATCAAGAGACTTTTCTTTACAACTTTAAAACCCTCTGTAAGAAACAGTTAGGGGCATATACACGTTTATCAGAAAAGTACTGAACATTTTCATAACTTAAATTTTTATACATAGTTGAACATGTCATCTGAATTGTGTGTGTAGCTTAACAAAATAAATCTTATGTTTTAGCTTTTTTAAACTAATTTGGTTGAAAAGGAATAATAATGACATGTCAGAAAATAAATTACAGTGCAGCTTAAATCTAGTTTATTTAGTTTTTCGAACCCTCTTATATTTTAGCGCCCAGGGCCCTCTCCCCCCACTCGTTCATCGCTCATTTCTTCGGGTTGTACTGTGTCGACCCAGCAGTAAGTCAACAAAAGCAGATGGTTCACTTTTTCCAAATCAAGAATTCCTAACAAAGTGCCGACTGGACTAGCTGCTTTTCATTGATGACTTTTCAAAAATGTAGGAGCACAAGGCTTCTGACAAAATACATGTGCACAAAGAAGAAAGCAACGGAAGAAGCAGTCGTGATACTGTGGACAGGGAGAACCTAAGGAAAAAACTGGAATTGTGCGTACAGCCTTTAAATCCATCGGAGCATCCTGAAGGATTGGTAAACATCGTATCTGGAAAAATTGTAGTAGCTAAGTCTGTTAATGTGGACAAAGCTTATGAAATGGCTAATATAGTTCATAATTTTCAAGAAAAAATCCCAAGTGGATTTCATGTTAGCCTAAAAAAATTCGTAATGAACATGGATGAAGATAAAGAGGGTGGCAAAATTCCAACAGCAATGCAGATGGACGCTTCACTTTTATACTCTAAAATTATTGCTCTCCAAGCAAACAGAGGTATAAAAATGGATGATATCCTAAAATATAAACTTTCTTCTGTCCCCCCTTCCATGTTTAAAGACAATGGTCATATGAGAGAAGCTGTGGGTAAGTCGCATAAATGAATGCCATGAGTGTGGTGCAGTCTGTTAGAAGAAGTAAGCCACCTACACTAATAATCATAGACGGTTGTGCGTTACTGTGGGCTGTGCATTGGCCTGTAGGAGGGATTGTGAGTGATTTCTTAAAAAAATTGCTGAAAAAAATCACTGACATGTTAAAAGATGCTAATGTTAACCTGGTGTTCGACAGATACTACGACATTAAGAGTGCAACGAGAGCTAGTTGGGGAAAAAAAGTTTCAAATTACTGAAACAACGCCACTTTCGTCACAAAATATAGCGTTGTCAAGTAATGATAACAAACGCCAATTGATCCAGCTTTTATGCCAGTATATTTTTACGAATGTTTGTAATGTCCCACTTGAGCACCATTTGATTATTACGGGGCAAAATGCTACACCGTTTGAAAAATGTAGGGGCACCATAACAAAGAGACCTGATTTACAAACAATACACGAAGAAGCAGATATTATAATGGTCCAGCAGCTAATAGCTGAAATGAAAAGAAAAGAAAATGAAACTGTTCACGTCATATGCGACGACACTGACGTCTTCGTTTTGCTGTTGTTTTATTACCATCAATTAGATTTGAAAAATGAAGTTTTCATGGTATCGTTGAAACCAGGACGGGCAAGAGTAGATATCAAAGAAACAGTTTTGAAACACACGAAGATAATTCCCAGTTTGCGTGGTTGTGATTCTGTTGCTCCTCTCTATGGGATTGGAAAGAAAATAGCTCTTAAGTGTCTCCAAAAAAGCAAACGGGTAAGATTATTGGGCCATAGAGAGAGCTGTATGACAGAAGTAATTCAGGAATGCATAAATTTTATTGCTTCTTACTATGGTATTGAAGGTGCTACAGAGATGACAGAAGTGAGAATTTCCCTTTAGGCAAAAAAGATAGGTCAAGCGCAACTACGAGCACCTTCATTTTCTTTATTACCACCTACTAGGGAATACTTTGCCGAAAATGTCAAGCGAGCTCACTTGCAAACTATTTTGTGGTTATTTGCAAGCAGTTCACAATTTCTTCACCTAGATCAAGGCTTCACTAGATAGCGTTTTATACAGGCTGCTTCATTACTCAAAACATCAATGGTAAAGATTTGCCCGCTAGAGAGCGCTGAATGATGTGTTTGTTTACATTTATTAGCACATTGTTTCTGCTGTAAAAAGTGATGTTCATCCTATCTTTAAGGGTTAAAAAATATTGATATAGTTTACTGAAGTGGAGTACAGAGTGAATTGATGCCGAATCCTTATTAGTACTGCTTTTTAGGGGAAATAAATTCCCTTTTCAGGTAAAGTTGGTCGCAACTCATGATTCAGTCATACGACATTCATTCATTGTTTACTTTCTTCGAATTAGCAACATATAGCAATGGCGTTCAATTTTGACATCTCTGCATTAATAAAATATACGCTTAAATTCGCAGCCGATAAAAAAAATGTAGCAATGAAATAAGATTGTTCTATTTACTATTTAGTTTCATTATTGTTGCTCACGAGATCTTAATTGCTACGCAAAAGCTCAGATGTTCATTTTGATAGCGTTGACCCATCAGAGCGATAAATGGCGAATCTATTCGCAGAGACATTTCCTTTTGATGCCCCAGAATGAATGCCCTGCAATGAAGCGATTGGTGTTCAACGGAAAGACGATTGACAACAAAACATATTAATTTCTTTAGTAACAACGAAATGAGCACATATAATCGCTTAGTACTAAAGAGCAATACAAGTACGAAAAAAATAAACAAAACTACAATATTACGACGACCAAATGTAATTTTTTTTTCATTTACACAACATTAAAAGGTAATGTTCTTTTTATGTTAAATTTCACACATTGATAATATTTCGATAATTGGGAATCTGGTGTGGTTGCCAAATTTTTGGCGATAATTACTTTATTTTGTTGCTCTTTAGTTTATGTTTGCGAAGGAAGTATTTCCCTCGCTCATAAATTGGCCACAAAGATTTAACGCCAATATGGAAAGATAACCAGACTTCCAATCACCGAAATCTTCCCTTTTTTGTTTCTAATTTCACACATACGTTTAATACTTGAAAGTAAAATAATGGGCCAACTGAAAAAAAAGCTGCGAAATAATGTGAGAATTCTTGTTAAAAAAACTCGCCAAACAAATTAATTTGACAATCTAAACTCATCAAAAGTTTTGATGGAACTATCGTTCCAAAATCGCCATTTATCGCTCTGCGGTGCCAGTGTCGTTTCATAGTTTAATTATAATTAGAATCAATTAAAATGAAAAATAATTCGCTAACTAATTAAAACAAGCCGTTAAAATGCAGAATAAACCAGCAAATCGAACAAGCTATTAAATGACGTTAAAATATAATAAAATAGAATTGAATGCCAAATTGTAAAATTGTCGCCAACAAATTAAATTTTAATTTTGTCTTTTATTATCTGATTTGTTTATAATGTTAGTTACCACAAAATTCGGTAGATGTCGTTAGGCGACATGCATCCGTTTTTATCCCAAAGATTTTGATCAAATGAAGCAGCCTGTATAAAACGCTATCTAGTGAAGCCTTGCCTAGATCCAACATCATTTGGTTGGCAAAAAGATGAAGTAAATAAAGAGCTTTTTCCCATTGCCATACCAAAAAATACCCCAATTGCACCAGATTATATTATAGCAATGACAAAGTGCTCATGCCGTGCTCAACAATCTTGCATTACTATGAGATGTAGTTGCAGAGTATGTAATATTTCGTGTAGCTTGCTGTGTCAATGCTTACTTGAAGGGGAGAGGTGCTGTAATCCAAACACTAGTATAGCTCAATCAATAGGAGAAAGTGACTCTGAAGAAGAATTTTAGCTTGATTTGTACCTCATAATTATGTTACCTTGAGCTCAGGTAACTATATATGTATATTTTTTATGTCAACTTTTGTATCCTTAACGTTAATATTTAAAACGCAATTCCTTAATTTATTATTTTAAGCATTACAATATAATTTTGTCCATTTAGTACAATAAAATGTTGAAAAACTACGCATGCATTAGTTTTTTAACAAAAAATGACTTTATATTCTAACTCCTTGACCCAAAAAACATATAGAAGGATATGCCATATAACAATATCGCCTCAAAACTATATTTAACTTTTTAAGCGCTATCTTGGACGCCATCTTGAATTTCTCAAAATGCTCAACTATGACAGAGTGGCATCAATCGGATCTGAAATGTACATAACATAAGCTATCAAAAACAGCGAAAAAATTTTATTCATAAGTCAAAACAAGGTTACCCTATAATTAGCCATTTGGAGCCCGGACTATAAGGACGCTTTCTATAGTAACCTTTATCTTTCCCATTCGTAATTCGAGGGACTGTCCGTGAGGCTAATTTGATGTGTTAACAGCTTTAAATCCAGATTCGATCTCTTGATAATTGTACGCACATTGCGTTGAAAAAAACTGGTTGGTTAAATGCATTTAACATTTGTTATCTACATAATTTCAAACTGAGATTTGTAGCCAAGAAAGAGACGACTGGAAGAAAATTATTCAGAAGAACGGAGCTCATTCGGTTCAAACGATTCATTATTGCGAGAGTTTCATTCTATTCACAATGACTGAGGAAATTTGCTTTTGATCAGAAGTAAAACAGGGACTCTTAATTTTTTGTTGCGTAGCGCCATCTGTTATCTTTCGAACGTACTAAAACCATTTAAAGGAATTCTTATGGTTTTTATTCTTTAAAAATCATTACTTGTTGGATTGGAAATGGAAAGAAAACGTTGCAGTGCTGCATTGTTGGCAATAAAAGTGTGCTTTTGTTAGAACTGAATCCAAGCCAAAAAAATTTAGTTACAAACTCGAACTTCAAGCTCTAAAGGACATTCGTTTAGTTGAAAAAAATTAGTCTTCAAACAAGTTAGTGCCTGCCATTGATCTGTTATTTCATCAAGAAATTCAGCGAGTTTTAAATTTAAATACAAAAAATATATTAATATTTGAAATCTTGGTTTTGAAACATGCTTTTTGCAATCGCGAGTTGCGATAGGACCCTATTCGCATTTAAATATGTTTCCTCATATGTAAATAACTCTCACAAGCTTGCCCCCATTTACCCATGCTACGAAATTACGTCTTTTTCTTTTTTCCTTTTGCAAAACAAATTCATCCTGCGCGAACATAAAAGTTACAAGAAAGGGTCTAGAGGTAATGCAGGAAATTATAGACCTGTCAGTCTTACTTCGGTGGTTTGCAAAATTTTTGAAACTTTATTTAAAATTAAGATTATGGATTTCTTAGAAAATAATAGTTTGTTGACTAGTTTGCAGTATGGTTTCAGGAAAGGTAAATCGTGTGCTACTAATTTATTACATTTTTATGACAAGGTCACCATGGCTTTAGATAACAAAAAGTGTGTAGATATTGTTTATATTGATTTTCAAAAAGCTTTCGATAAGGTACCGCATGTTGCACTACTCAGTAAATTAGCTGATATAGGAATTGGAGGTAAAATTTTAGTTTGGCGGTTAGGAATTGGCTGACAGGAAGGAAACAAAGAGTAGTTGTAAGGGGTAATCATTCTAAATGGAGTGAGGTTTTAAGTGGGGTTCCCCAAGGATCAGTTTTAGGTCCACTTTTGTTTATTATTTTTATGAATGATATTCATGAAAATGTTTCTGGAAACATGAATTGTTTTGCTGATGATGTCAAAGTTATGAGGGTTGTAGAAAATGATGAACAAGTAAATCAGCTGCAATAGGATTTGGATCATATTACTAAGTGGGCAGACAAGTGGGGCATGGCAGTAAATGTTGGGAAATGTCAACTGCTGCATTTAGGTCATGGGAATAAGCATACAAGCTATTATTTACAGGGTTCAGTCATTAGTAAGGCAGAAAATGTTATGGATCTAGTTGTCGTAATAAATCAAGACTTCAAGTTTAGTCAACAGTGCAGCATAGCTAGTAACAAAGCCAATAGGATGCTTGGGTTTATAAATAGATCTATTTCAAACAAATCTAAGAAGGTTCTTCTGCCTTTATATAGAAGTTTGGTACCTCATTTAGAGTATGCTGTTCAGTTTTGGTCTCCTTATCTTAAGAAAGATATTAATTTATTGGAAAGGGTACAAAGGAGGGCTACAAAGTTAGTGAATGGACTTTCTAATTTAGACTATGATTCCAGACTTAGAATGCTTAATATGTATAGTCTTGAGCAAAGGAGAACCAGAGGGGACATGATTCAGTTGTTTAAATTTATCAAAATGAAAGATGTTATAGGGTTAAATTTTTGCACGGAAAGCAGGACAAGGGGTAATTGTTGTAAGCTGTTTAAATCTCAGGCTAACCTGGAAATTCGGAAAAATTACTATTTTAGCAGAGTAGTGGGAACTTGGAATAGTTTACCGGAAGAGGTGGTAAGGAGCAAGGGAGTAGATAGTTTTAAGAGGGCCATTGATCTTCATTGGGATCTATAATTTGACTAGGACCAGCCCAGTTGGGCCCAGAGCCTGTTGCTGGTCGTCACATTTGTATTTGTATTTGTATTTGATGACACATAATCAAGCGAGAGGCTATGAAAAAAAAATGGTTTACTAAATTTATTTTTCTAGAAAATTAAAAGTGAAGGACAGAAAATGCTCGACAAATTGGCTTTTGTGTTCTCGAGATTTCACATTAAACCTCTTTTTACGGATCCGCTCACGAGCATTCTCACAATATTTTCCTCACTTTCTTCACCCTGAACTAGGGATGCGACATCGAAGGCAAAGCACCGATGTTTCATGACATCGATGTTTTAAAATAAGGATATCGATAGCATTGATACATCGACCAAAAAACATCGATGTTTTCAAACATCGATGTTTCAAAACATCGATTTTTTTAGTTGCTTATAGGGATGCACCGATAAGCAAATTAGCCGATTACCGATTATCGATTAATCGGCTGTTGATAATCGGCTGTTGATAATCGGCCAAGCCGATTAATAATCGGGATGATTTTTTTAAAAACCAACAATTTCACCTACACCGCTTTTTTCTTTCGTTTTCAATTGTGATTTTTGAAATAGTAATCTATTTATGAGAGAAAATATATACTATTTATTTATTTTTCTATTTTCTAATTTCTGAAAAATAATTTCAAAATTTTATCCTATTTCTTAAAACCAATTTCCATACTATTGTCAATAATATTTTCAAGAATTGCTCGCTTAAAGGTATTAGATTATACCATTGTTAACTATGTTACTAGACATAAAATTTTTGAAAAAAAGGGGGGGAGGAGGTTTGTGGTGAGTACTCTAATTTAGGAGTGCATTTAATTGAAAATATTCAATATTAGTAGCCATTTAATTCAAGACTTTTATTCTTTGAAAATTAGAGGTTATCTAAAAGCACTGTGCTAAAAAGAAAAATATTGACACATGAAAAATGTTGCAACATTGTCTATGTGTACATTTGTTCAAAACAAGAAAATTAATTTATTAAAAACTTTATATCAACTGTGATTATTATTATTACTTTTCATTCAATTATTCATCATAGTTTCACAGTGAAAGTATACTTTTTAAAATAATATTGGAAAATAATCTTTCCGCCGATTAATCGGCACGATTTTGCCGATTATTAATAATCGGCAAAGTGGCCGATTAATCGGTATTGCCGATTAATCGGTGCATCCCTAGTTGCTTACACATTTGCACGTATAGTTATTTAGTTAATCCCTAGTGCAAACGCCTCTTTATATCACTGAATTAGAAATATCTTTTGTCTCCTGAAAAAACATCGACCGTCAGATGTCGATTAAGAAAACTTATTTCAGTGAGATAAAAAATGCAACTGTTGATTAACTGTGAAACTTCTTTTTTTCGCACATTTTTGTAAAACTTTTTTTTTTTTTTGCTGAAATGTACATCATCTTTGAAAAAATATCAAATGCAAAGCAACGATGTTTAAAAATCATTGACAGTAAATCATCGTTAGTCATAAAAAAAAAAACTTTTTTTCAATTTGGTAGATATTGCAACTAGTGTTTAAGGAATGATGAATCTTTTTTATCGCATATTTTTATGGTTTTTTGCTGAAATGTAAAAAGAACATCGACAGAGGAAAAAAAATCAACGCGAAACAACGATCATTAAGTTGTTTCAGAAATATAGAGAACAAAACATCGATAATAATCATTAATTTTTTTCAAAATGAGGTTAATATTGCTACTACTTTTTAAAAAGTATATTTATTGTATATTTTTCTTTGGCTTTTTTTGTAGGAATATAAAACATCGACATCGAAAACAACATCGAACCCAAAACATCGACCCTCAAACATCTATGGTAAAAACATCGGTTCTTACGAAAACATCGATGTTTCCAAAACAGCGACTCGATGTCGCAGCCCTACGTCTGAACATGCAGCAAACGCCAACTACGGTCGAGTGAGAACAAATAACAATCGCAATTGCGCAAAAAAAAAAAAAAAAAAAAAACGAAAAAAAAGCGAAACGTTTGGATATAATGTTTTTGCTGATTGTTAAAGTCTTAGGGCGGAATTCAAGTGAAACACCCTTGCAATCGCTTCGAGGCGATCGCAAATTGCAATCGCTACTGGAAGTCGAATTACATTAGAATCGCATCTCGTAGCGATTGTAACGTGTACAAATTTGGGAATTTGCGATTGCATTGGTGAGTTGCGATCGTCCTTGTTTCACTTGAATTCCTGCCTAAGGCAGGAATTCAAGTAAAACACCATTGCAATCGCTTTGAGGTGATCGCAATAGACCAAAATTGCAATCGCTACTGGAAGTCGAATTACATTAGAATCGCATCTCGTAGCGATTGTAACGTTTCACTTGAATCCAAATTTGGGAATTTGCGATTGCATTGGTGAGTTGCGATCGTCCGTGTTTTACTTGAATTCCTGCCTAAGCAGTGAAAAAGAGCTTTCCTCGTATTTTCTTTTCATCGTAGAGCTCACAGTTCATTTCAAAGACAAAATAGTTCCTTGTAACCCCGACACTCGTATCTACACTGCAAACAATGAACTGTTGTTTTTGCGGTATGATACGGGCAGCCGAGGTTCCAATTTCGAACTGCAAAATACACAGTATAAACTGTAAAACTAGCAATTTTACACTTTATTACTGTAAAATTAGAAATTTTAGTTTATTGCCGTAAAATTTAGCTATATTATACTGTAAAAACAAAAGAATAATACTGACAGCAGAGTTCCCAGTTTAAAACTCTAAAATGCAAGGGTATAAACTATAAAATTAGCAATTTCACACTTTATTACTGCAAAATTAGCAATTTTACTAAAAAACTGTAAAATGACATTTGACATTTGACACCCTGAGGTCCCCCGCACCTACCGTTTGAACGGTTTATCGGTTTTGGGACCCCAGGGACATTTATTAAAAAGTAAACATGTTACATCTTACGAAGCATTTTTTTTTTTTTCACAATTTTGACATAAAACTGTAAAATGAGTAATTTTACAGTTTAGTACTGAAAAATGAACAATTTGACAGTTTATTACTATAGAATTAGAGATGGAACGAAGCTTCGGCCGGGCAGAAGCATGATTTGTGATTCGGCCGCTTCGGCCTGAAATTTAGGCAGAAAATTTTCTGTTACAATTTTTGTCATATAAGATAGTCTTTTTAACTCAAAATTGTTCCTCGTGATAAAGCATAATAGAAATTTATATTCAATTAAAAATATGTGCGTATTGAACATTTGAAGCCAGAATGCATTCAATAATTAATGAAATATTTATTAACAATATGTTCTTTTAAATATTACATTGCGTTATATTTGTTCAAAAAAATTTTAGTTTTAAAATAAAAGCTATATAAATATACTGCATTGAGTATTTTTCAATGATTTCTAGCTTTGAAACTTTGAACAATGGTAATGGTTCTTTTATCTTAGTTGCATTTGCTGATCAGATTTCGAAAAAATATAAAAAACAAGCTTTAAATATTAGAATTAAACTTATGTTAAAAACTTAATTTGTTGTTATACGATGTCATACACTTAACTTTTAACATGGGAAACAATAGTAAGTTTGAGTGGACTAAACATT
The DNA here is from genome assembly GCA_038373865.1 of Uloborus plumipes. NCBI lineage: Eukaryota > Metazoa > Arthropoda > Arachnida > Araneae > Uloboridae > Uloborus > Uloborus plumipes. The sequence continues at coordinate 11,692 of JAXGGA010012999.1, forward strand.
AGTTCGAATCAACCAATAACTCAAGGAAATCGAGTTCAAGTTAGAAAGAGTGCACTGTAAAATTAAAAATGGAACTTTACCTGAAATTAATTGTTATTAAATGGTTTAAATTCTTAATAAAACACAAAAAGGTAAACAGTTTGCTAGTAATAAGCCGCTTTTGTCAAAATGTATTTCGGGAGCATTAAAGTTTTTCTCAGAACACAGTTATTGGGAAGATTTCGCACAAAATATTGATCGATAAAATCAACGGATGATAAAATAAATCACAAAAATAATATTCAAAAGAGAATTATGAAAACAATTATAGAGCTTATTGAACAACTTACTTCAACGACACATATCTGCTCCTCAACATCTCTTGTTTATGTTACGATTGAAACCCAACAAAAATTTAAATCATCAAAAGCGGTTTGCTTGCTTGCCATTGTTTAATTCAATATTGCAGTAACATGTAAAATAATTTTCTCTCTTTAAGCTATTCAACACCAGAATCATCAACTAAAATTAAAAAATCCTCTTAAACAGCGACAAAGTTCAAAGTACAAATAAAGGAATAATTGTCAATGAATATTCGTGCTCCTTTACTTTCAATCTAACATTAGATATTTTAATCCCAAACAGAGTAAAAATCTGAAACGCTACACAAGGTTCTCAATATAACCCGTTTGGAGCTTAGAGCAGGTCTAGAGCCGCTATATAGACACACAGGCCAATGCATCAGATCATCGATGTTCAATAGAGTTCAGTTTTGACAGCTTTGGATCCAATTTATTAATTTTTTTTTTTCAGTTTTTAATTATTGCGTAGCTAGGGTTACCAGAGCAAACTTTCAAGACATTGCCAAATTCTCGTGCCGCTAATGGGCACGATAATTCCGCTCACGAATGCCGCTCACAGGGTCACACAGAGAAAAATTTCAAAAACGCGATAACTTGGCTGAATAGGGGGAGCGGAATGTCGCTATAATCCCGGGTTAGTTATACGTCAACTGTAGTTCCCTAGAATGAAAATAAAATGGTGTTTGGGTGACTTTGTGAAAGCTTATTTTATCTAAGAAAAAAAACATACTATAGGCACCCTGTAGTTGAGAGTTATGTAATAGAAGACGAAAGGATCGCACGAAGACAGTTAAAAGCCATTATAGGGTTAGTTTTGATAAGAAAACGTTAGAACGATGTACCAGGTGCGTGGGACAGGAAACGTTAAGTTCCTACAAGTAGCCGAAGATATCGCATTCAGAATAAATGAAATTTGAGGGAGATTAAGGGTTAAAATTTGGTCATTGTAAAAAAAAAAAATAAGAGTAACAAAATTCCAAATCGGTAGTTCATTTTTTAGATATGAACAAAAGAATTTAAATAGCTCAACGTGAACGGAAATCTCCATCCTTGTGTGGCAAGAAGTCTGACACAATTGCAAATTACGATTTCAACGTTCATGAGGCACTAATACGCAGGAAACTGCAGACACGTGCTTCAGCGTTACAAGGAACGCCTTTTTCAATGCGAAAATTTTTTCGCATTGAAAAAGGCGTTCCTTGTAACGCTGAAACACGTGTCTGCAGTTTCCCTGCGTATTAGTGCCTCATGAACGTTGAAGTTATAATTTGTAATAGTAGCACTAAGCTATTTTTACTTCCTTTTACGTAGCAAAGGAAGTATTGTGATCGCGAAAACAAAAAAAAAAAATCACTCAAAATTGAGTCTAAATTTTGATTTTGCTCACCCCCGAATGAATGTTCAGTTCAAGGAGATTAAAGAGGAGGAGCTAAATCTCTGCTATCTAAAAGTGGCAACGAACTCTCACCCGCCGCCAGAGGACGCTAGCTCAAACGCTCCCTATCTCCGACGGGAATCAATGTAAATGATACTGAATCTGTCATCTTTTTAAATGCTGCTATGGGAAAGAATTTTTTTTTTTCAACTGGATTTTGATGTAAACCATCGATTAACATTATGAACTAAATATGACTTTGATCCCACTGAAATTTTGCCGTATTTTTTAAGAAAGATGTTTAATCGACTGCATCTAGCTACTTGCCAAATTTGACATATATGCGACTGTATGTGACGTTTTCTTTGCATTGTACGATATAAATTTTGCTGAGAATCAGTTCTCTAAATTGTAGATAAATTAAGCATGAGGCAAAAAATTAATTATGTCAGTATTTAATTTTGTTATTAATTAAATATATTTAGTAGACAAAATAATTATTAGTTTAAATATATTTATTAAATATACAGGGTGTCCACTCCAATCGTGGACCAATAGCTAATTTCTAAACCGTTAGAGATAAGCATAGAGTTTATTTAGGAAAAAATCTCCAAATTACGAAAGGAATTTTGGGTCTATTCAATGTTTTTCAAAAAATCAAATTTTGAAAGAGTTACGAAATTTAAATTTTTATACAGCCCCCCAGTCCTATCAATCATATTTAGTAAAACATTCTTGACACTGTAACGTTTAAAACTAAAAAAAAATCACTCTTCTACCACAAAAATTGACCGAGTTATGACGTTTTGAAAAATCAAGATTTTGAAGGATTTCGCATACGGTCCCTTAAGCGATCTCTCGATGACGTCATGAAATAATGCAAAATCTTGATTTTTCAAAACGTCATAACTCGGGCAATTTTTGTGGTAGAGGAGTGATTTTTTTTTAGTTTTAAACGTTACAGTGTCAAGAATGTTTTAGTAAATATGATTGATACGACTGGGGGGCTGTATAAAAATTTAAATTTCGTAACTCTCAAAGTTCTCTTTCAAAATTTGATTTTTTGAAAAACATTGAATAGACCAAAAATTCCTTTCATAATTTGGAGATTTTTTCCTAAATAAACTATATGCGTATCTCTAACGGTTTAGAAATTAGCTATTGGTCCACGATTGGAGTGGACACCCTGTATTTAGTTCATAATGTTGATCGATGGTTTGAGCAAAATTCCAATTTAAAAAAAAATATTCTTGCCAACAGCAGTCTTTAAAAAATGACAGATTCTGTCAGATTTGGCAAGTTGGTAAGTGCATGCGATTAAACCTATTTCTCAAAGAATACGGCACCTATTTTCGTGGGATGAAAATCACATTTAATTCATAATGTCAATCGCAGATTTACATCAAAAACCAGTTGAAAAAAATAATTTTCTTTCCCATAGCAGCATTTAAAAAGATGACAAATTCAGTAGGGTCAGGTGGGGGAAAGTGGGTCCATGGGGTAAAGTGTGGCTATTTCGAAAAACACCAATTTATTCGATTCTAAATAAGATAATTCGTTTATTCTTTTTTTTGAGACGCGAATTGAGATTACAACAAACGATTTTGTTGTAGTTTTAAAATCTGGCAGCAATTTAAATAATAAAAAAAATATTAGTTTATGTTCGTTCCATACGAAATGTTATTTTAAGCTGCTAATAAACTTCTTTAAAACACCGTTATTAAGAGGCGTAATCGATAATTTTTCGTACAGAGTTAAAGTGGATTATTCATAGAACATATCGCCATGTAAAAGCAAGAAAAACTTTGAAAATTCTTTCTTTTATAAGGTTTTTCCTGAGGTGGGGTAAAGTGGGTCTATGATTAGGCTTAGCTAAGTGCTATGTGAAGCTGATTCATTTGGTCTCTAAAGTCAACGTCTGTAAAGGTTTAAAGCTTTATTTCTTTAACACTATTCTCTATATTTTCGTAATTTCATTGAATGACTAAACAAAAGTTCTCATTTTTTATAACAATGTTTTTATAACAATGTTTCTATATCAATGTTTTTTTTTAAACCAGTGTTTTCCCATCTGATCGATTATCAATGCTCGATTTCTGTTGACATTATTTCTTTAATTAAATACCAGAATTAAAAATGCATAAATATTTACGTTTCTGCATTTAAATGTAGTTAAGGTGCATTTATTCCACTGTATTCTTACTTAAAAAACAATATTAACATTTTTTTGTGCTAATACACACTTATTTCTAAATTAGCTCCACTTTCCCCCACCATGGGGAAAAGTGGGTCTATCAAAACACGATCTTTTAAATGTATCACTGAGAGAAAATAAACCTTCAAAATTGAATAAATCTGCTTCATACTTAATCTAAATAAGTCCAATGTATATAAAATGCATCAAAATTTTCATTAAAATAAAGTTAATAGTCAGATTTTAGGGCCTAATCGAAAAAAAGCTTGATTTTCGCCCCACTTTCCCCCACCTGACCCTATCATTTACATTGATTCCCGTAGGAGATAGGGAGCGTCCTCTGGCGGCGGATGAGAATTCGTTGCCACTTTCAAACTAACGCATCCGTAGAACATTTCTCTCCTTCTTTCTACTCCGTGGTTCAGTTGTTTTTTCGACCTTTCAGCACGTGCATATGTACCTACCAACATATAAGCAGCTGAAAAATCCTTTTTAACCACCCCTGAGTTAATTACGACGAGTTTTCTCGTGACGTCTGTATGTACGTATGTGCGTATGTATGTGTGTCGTAACTCAAAAACTATATGCCGCAGAAGCTTCTAGTTTGGTATGTAGGCTCTGAGGATGGTCTAGCTGTGCACCTCCCCTTGTGGTGGCATTCGAATGTTCCCAATGGGGTGTTTTACCCCTTTTTGTTGGTAAATCAGTGTTAATTTCAATGCACTCAAGCGATATGAATTGGCGCGACCACTTGGCGATATGTCTCCAAGCTTTTGGTCGCCAAGTGTTTGACGCCAACTTATCGACTTATTGCCAAGTTGGCGACAAATTTAGCGAAAAAATTATTTTTTGAATTTGGGTTCAACTTGGCGCTATTGGCGATATTTTGCGAAAAATTCACTGAATGATATGAAAATCAGCAAAAATATTTAGAAAATTAACCGTTGTTAAACATTTTTTGCATAGTTTCGTGTCAAATTCGGGGAGTAAACGTTTGAATTGTTACCTTGCTCACTCCAAGCACTTTTTTTAACACTTAAGGCAACTACTAAGAAATTTACACGTAAAAGGAAGTCGTGTGGGGTCCATACCAGATTTTTCTTTATGCAACTCAATATCAAAGTCCAAAGAAAAGAACCCATCATTGAAATAAAAAAAAAGTCATTTTCGACCCACCTTAACGTGTGATCTTCCAAACACTTTCTCTGTTTGCTTCCAGAGAGCTCTGGTGTAATCTTACACACATAAATTAGTGAAAAGTTACAACATAGTACATCACTATAGTTTAACCTTCCAAAAGCGATGTGAAACTTTACACCAGTTTTTTCAAGTTAATTGCTCCATAACATAATGCTACACTGCTTTTACGGAACAAGGTTACAATAAATTTTTTACAGTGCAGTAAGTTGCGTCATTCCCTCACAAGATTAAATTATCACATCAAAATAGAATTAATAAAGTATTTACTACGCTCTTTTGTGACACTGTGAAATAGTTTTTGAAAAGATGAAAACATCCTGCCACGAATATCTTCAAATTTTGTGTACAAATTAAGAATCGTGGTAAGCGATTTTATCTTCCATCGACAAGTTTTTGACAATGTTGGTTTTTGAAATAATGCTTAACCGCAAAACAAAAGAAAATAACAGTAAACCTAACACTTGGGAAAAAAATCCATTGAAAACTCGAGAAAAATTTGGCTCAAAAGAAACATTTGTCAAACTAGAAACTAAATATGTTGATGAAGTTCCAGTTAAATTTTAATAATCTGCCTTATTTCAGGAATAAATGCTTATTTTAATAATTTTGAGAAAAATTGTCTATTTTTAAAGAGCTACAGCGAGCTTACTATTTGTGCTACAAGACAGTTGTAGGAAACTTTATCTTCTTTAATTTAATCTTAGTTTAACCATTTCTGGGATAATTCGGAAAAAGTAAAAGAGTCCTGAATTTTTGCGATCTATCATGTTGAATAACTTGGAATTCCTGGTTTGCACCAATGCGCACAATTATCTCAAGGTAAACGATTTAAGTGGAATTTGGAATAGCTTGTAAAGGCTGCAATCTACAATGATCTTTATCTTTCCCATTCGTAATATGAGGGAAAGTCCATGATACTGCGACGACTCATTTCTTGATATGTCAATGTTGAAATCGATCTCTTGATCGTTGTACGCACATTGCGTTGAGAAAAACTGGTTGGTTAGCTGCATTTGACATTTGTTATCTATATAATTTCGAACTGAGATTTCTAGCCAAGAAAGAGACGACTGGAAGAAAATTATTCAGAAGAACGGGGCTCATTCGGTTCAAACGATTCATTATTGCGAGAGTTTCTTCTATTCACAATGATTGAGGAAATTTGCTTTTGATCAGAAGTAAATCAGGTACTCTTTGTTGCGTAGCGCTATCTGTTATCTTTCGAACGTACTAAAACCAATTAAAGGAATTCTCATGTTTTTTATTCTTTAAAAATAATTACTTTTTGGATTGGAAATGGAAAGTAAACGTTTCCGTGCTGCATTGTTGGCAATAAAAGTGTGCTTTTGTTAGCACTGAATCCAAGTCAAAAAAATTTAGTTACAAACTCGAACTTCAAGCTCTAAGGGACATTCGTTTAGTTGAAAAAAATTCGTCTTCAAACAAGTTAGTGTCTGCCATTGATCTGTTGTTTCATCAAGAAATCCAGCGAGTTTTGAATTTAAATAGAAAAATATATGAATATTTGAAATCTTGGTTTTGAAACATGCTTTTCGCAATCGCGAGTTGCGATAGGACCCTATTCGCATTTATATATGTTTCCTCATATGTAAAGAACTCCCAAAAGCTTGCCCCATTCACCCATGCTGCGAAATTACGTCTTTTTCTTTTTTCCTATTGCAAAACAAATTCATCCTGCGCGAACATAAAAGTTGATGACACATAATTAAGCGAGAGGCTATGAAAAAAAAAATCTGGTATGGGTCCCACACTACTTCCTTTTACGTGTAAATTTCTTTGTAGATGCCTTAGTGTTAAAATAGTGCTAGGAGTGAGCAAGATAGCAATTCGAACATTTACACCCATAGTTTGCCACGAAACAATGTAAAACAAATGTTTTACAATGATTCATTTTCTAAATATCGCAGATTTTAACATCATTCAGTGGATTTTTCGCAAAATATCGCCAATAGCGCCAAATTGAACCCAAATTCAAAAAATATTTTTTTTCGCCAAATTTGTCGCCAACTTGGCGATGTATCGCCAAGTTGACGTCAAACACTTGGCGACCAAATTTTGGCGATATATTGCCAAGTGGTCGTGCCAATTCATATCACTTGAGTCTGCATTGAAATTAACACTGATTTACCCCCAAAAAGGGGTAAAACACCCCCTTGGGATCATTCAAATGCAACCACAAGGGGAGGTGCACAACTAGACCATCCTCAGAGCCTACATACCAAGCTAGAAGCTTCTACGGCATATAGTTTTTGAGTTATGCGACCCACATACATACATACATCCGCACACACGTACATACAGACGTCACGAGAAAACTCGTCGTAAAATTAACTCGGGGGTGGTTGAAAATGATTTTTCGGCTGCTTATATGTTGGTACGTACATGTGCACGTGCTGACAGGTCGAAAAAACTACTGAACATTCATTCGGGGGTGAGCAAAATCAAAATTTAGACTCAAATTTGAGTGATTTTTTTTTCGCGATCACAATACTTCCTTTACTACGTAAAAGGAAGTAAAAAATGGTTTACTAAATTAATTTTTCTAGTAAATTAAAAGTGAAGGAAAGAAAATGCTCTACAAATTGGCTTTTGTGTTCCCGAGATTTCACATTAAATCTCTTTTTACGGATTCGCTCACGCGAGCATTCTCACACTATTTTCCGCACTTTCTTCACCCTGAACTAGGGGTCCGACATCGAAGGCAAAGCATCAATGTTTCATGACATCGATGTTTTAAAATAAGGATATCGATAGCATTGATACATCGACCAAAAAACATCGATGTTTTCAAACATCGATGTTTCAAAACATCATTTTTTTTTTAGTTGCTTACACATTTGCACGTATAGTTATTTAGTTAATCCCTAGTGCAAGCGCCTCTTTATATCACTCAATTAGAAATATCTTTTGTCTCCAGGAAAAACATCGACCGTCAGATATCGATTAAGAAAACTTATTTCAGTGAGATAAAAAATGCAACTGTTGATTAACTGTGAAACTTCTTTTTCTCGCACATTTTTGAAAAACTTGTTTTTTTTTTTTTTTTTTTGCTGAATGTACAGCATCTTTGAAAAAAATATCAAATGCAAAGCAACAATGTTTAAAAATCATTGACAGTAAACCATCGTTAGCTATAAAAAAAAAAAAAAACTTTTTTTCAATTTGGTAGATATTGCAAATCTTTTTTATCGCATATTTTTATTGTTTTTTGCTGAAATGTAAAAAGAACATCGACAGAAGAAGGACAGAGGCGCGGGGCACCCCCGTAAGTCCGCCTGTGGTGATCATCATAAGCTTTGTTTCTGCAAATATTTTCTATGTTAAAAAAAAGAAATAAATACATAAACTGATATAAAACCTCGTTTGATGATCCCAAACAAATAAATAATACGTTTCACAACTTAAAACTTGTAAAAAAATTAAAAATAACTCATAAAGAATACATTTTAAAAACTTAAAAAACATGCATCAATATTTTCACTGTGTACCAATGTTGTGCCAATTATTGTAATTTCATGATTGTTGTTCTTTTAAGATCAGAAATGGGTACCCATTTAAAGGCACCCATTAAATTTTGTTTTCATCAATTATATAAAGATTACTGTTATTATGGTTATTGTTGAGAAATGTTACATCTCGCCTCTAATTTACTTCCTTTGAATAAACACACCTAACTATGTTTATTCTTTTACTTTTTACTTCAGAAACATCTTACGTCACATAAAAGTTCTGTTAGATTGTTTTTTCTACTCCCCCCCCCCTTTTAGGATATATTTTGTATGAATATTTAACATAACATAAAGTGTGGATGAATCTATTTTTTATGATAATGAATTGATTAAATAACTTCTAAAGCTCCCTGAAAGTTAAACTATACGAAAGTATGAATTGTAATTATGCAGTAGAGTACTTCAGGTAAGAAAAACTTTTTTAGTTCAAATAAATGCAGTGAAAGTTAGTCTTTTATTCACGTTGGAGCTATTACGGAAGGTAAACATAACCGCCTTCGCGGGCGGCCATATTGAATGAGCGCGCAGGCCTTTTGTTAAGATGGCTGTGCTGCAAACAATGAACTGTTGTTTTTGCGGTATGATACTGGCAACCGAGGTTACAATTTAGACCTGCAAAATACACAGTATAAACTTTAAAACTAGCAATTTTACACTTTATTATTGTAAAATTAGAAATTCTAGTTTATTGCCGTAGAATTTAGTTTTATTATACTGTAAAAACAAAAGAATGATACTGGCAGCAGAGGTTCCAGTTTAAAACTGTAAAATGCGCGGGTATAAGCTATAAAATAAGCAATTTCACACTTTATTACTGTAAAATTAGCAATTTTACTTAAAAACTGTAAAATGACATTTGACATTTGACACCCTGAGGTCCCCCGCACCTACCGTTTGGACGGTTTATCGGTTTTGGGACCCCAGGGACATTTATTAAAAACTAAACATGTTACATCTTACAAAGCATTTTTTTTTCACAATTTTTGACATAAAACTGTAAAATGAGTAGTTTTACAGTTTAGTACCGAAAATGAACAATTTGACAATTTATTACTTTACAATCAGAGATGGAACGAAGCTTCGGCCGGCCGAAGCATGAGTTGTAATTCGGCCACTTCGGCTGCTTCGGCCTGAAATTTATGCAGAAAATTTTCTGGTACAATTTTTGTCACATAAAATAGTCTTTTTAACTCAAAATTGTTCCTCGTGATAAAGCATAATAGAAATTTATATTCAATTAAAAATATGTGCGTATTGAACATTTGAAGCCAGAATGCATTCAATAATTAATAAAATATTTATTAACAATATGTTCTTTTAAATATTACATTTCGTTATATTTGTTCAAAAAAACTTTAGTTTTAAAATAAAATATACTGCATTGAGTATTTTTCAATGATTTCTAGCTTTGAAACTTTGAACAATGGTAATGGTTCTTATGTGTACAAGGGTAGATGTGCAACTATTATGCATCCTGAATTACTTTCTTTTAAAATTTTATATCTTTTGAAATTTATAGGTACACAATTTCAGTTTTTTAAAGAGATGCATTAATCTATCAACATACATTAACTTATTATGTATTTCATTGATCAAGATTCTAAACAACAAAATCAGGATATAGTAAAACAAGTAAGTAATTGTTAATACATAACTTAAAGCTACATCTTATTTATTTATTTTTGTATAAATCAAAATATGAGGAAGGGGTCCAGTCCATTAATGGCACACATCCACCCAAGATCCGCATTTATGTATTTATAGTTAAAAAGAATAAATTATGATTAGTTGATTAACTTTAAAAAAGATTCGTCATTTATACTTGAATTAATAGAATAATACCTGCTCATTTGTCACACAACTTAGAATTATGATGTAAAAAAAACCAATGTCTCAGCATTTTTAGGCAGAATCCTGCTTCTTTTCTTCTCGTACACATTACCAGCTTCGGAAAATAATCTTTCACTGTATACACTGCTACCTGGAGCAGATAAGTAGCGTTTGGTCAATTCTGATAATCCTGGAAAAATTGTCTTATTTTCCTTCCACCAATTCAGTGGGCAATTTTTCCTATTTAAGAGTGGCTTGTTCATGTACAGTTCTAGCTCTTTTTCTTTAGGCAACGAAAGTGCTATTATTTGTGATTCATTGCTTGTGATTTCCTCAAAGCAATCCCATAAAGAAGAACCTGGTTCTTCTGGTGTTTTGGCAATTTCCAATCTGCTTGTGCCAGGATCAGAAATGGTGTGTGGGCTTTCCTTTCCCATCATTGAAATCAAGTTTTTTTTTTTTTTCACATTTTCTTTTCTTTCATTGGTGTCGAAAAAAGCAAGCTTAAATCGCGGGTCCAAAGCTGTTGCTAAGTAATAACTATCAGCATCTGAAATAGATTCGAGGCTCCTGTTTAGCTCTTGTAAGAGGGTTTTCTTCATAGTTTCTACTCTCAAAAATTCATCTTCCTTTTTTTCTTTAAGTAAACATAGTTTGAGTGTTGCAACCATAGGTATGACTTCTGAAAATAAGGATAGAGTACCACTTATTTCTTTTGTCGCGGCTTCAAAGGGAAAAACACAAAGTAAGCTTAGTGTTTTTTCAAGGAGCATCTATTGATGAGGACTTAAATTATTTATGCCTCCAAATTCAGCAGTATACAGAGACACTGCATTTTTCTGTTCCAGTAAACGGTCAAGCATATAAAAAGTGCTGTTCCATCTAGTTGCGACATCTTGCAGTATTTTTTTCTTTTTACCGTTCAGCTTCTTCTCCTGTATTTCTGTCAATTAAAACATGTTTTTGCAGAGTGGTTGAAGTGGCTCACAATTTTTCTGCAAGTAGCTACAGTGTCACTTACAGACTTTTCACTTGTTAATGCATTTGACACAACAAGATGCAGCGTATGAAGAAAACAGGTTATACTTTCCAAACCACTAAGTTGTAGAGCAGGGGTGGCCAACCTTTTTAGGGAGAGTGCCACTATCTGGAGAGAAAAAGCTCAGCGTGCCACATTGAGTTTTCCTACAACTGAAAAATTTTTAAAAGTTAAAAATAGATTTTATGTTGGCTGACTATGTAATTCTTACTCAAATCAAACATTTTTTCTCGTAAATCTGAGTAATTGAAATTAAAATGATAATAAAGATAAAACAAGTCCGAACTTAAGAGTTGTCGTTAATAAACACTCTTATAGGTTCTTGCCAGCTGGGTTATACTTAAAATAGAAACAAATAACATCAAACATTCTATTCTAAAACTCAAACAGCCTGCACTTAATGCGGTTTATGAGTATGTATCTTTTTTACCAAGTCTTTAATTTTAGGATTAGTTCTTGAGAATCCTAAGTTTATATGATTTAAGTGCTATCAATTAATATTCAACGATATGTAGATTTTTATGCATTCATAACAAAAAATATTTGTTTAGAAACGTATATTGAACCAAATCTACAACAGCATGAGACTGCCAAAGTGTGTAAATGTGAAAAAAATTTTGTTAGTACAAATTTTCAAATTTCAATATAGCGTGTATGACTTTCTGTTGAAGAAAACTCTTATATTTGATTACCAATGAAAAAGGTTAGTAATTCCGATTTGGATTTCAGGAGGAAAGTAAGTAGTGTCTTGCAGAGAAATAGACAAAGAATTTGAAAAGATCAGCATTTTTTTTATCATCCTGAAAATCATCAAACCTAACACTGAATGAATAAAAATAGGTGTAAAATTTTCTCCATATATCATTGGAAAATCATTCAATTTGGCTTGCTACTTTCAGTATTAATTTTTTATGCTTTATTCTTTTTTCTCCAAAGTAGAGAGTAAGAAACTGAAGTTTCATCATAAAAGAATGTAAATAACCTAGACCAGTGGTTCTCAACGGGGGCGGTACCGCCCCCTGTGGGCGGTGGGAAGATGCTGAGGGGCGGTGAACATGTTTTGGGCAGTAGGGGGGCGGTGGGTATATTTTGGGCGATAGGGGGGCGGTGGGAAAATTTGTGGGTCAGTAGACAATAACTGTATTGGAATTTATTTTAATTTTAAAAATCAAAATTGAATTTTGTATTAAATCAAGAATCCAACTTGAATTATTTGTGCCGATGATAAAATAAACTTATGCTCCCTGGAATCTTTAAACTTATTTCCTTACGTTTTTCGGAGGTGACTGTTTGGGGTGACTGTTACGTTGTTTCGATCGACAATCTTGAGAGAGAATGTTGTAACTTGACTACAAAAAGATGACGAAAGACCTTGAAGTGGAAACATCACTGTTTCATTTTGAAATAGGGAGAATCAGCGTCAAAAGTTATTTTTTACGAACTTGTACATTAAAATTTTTACTTCCATGGCGTGATCTCTGTTACAAAATAAAGCGGTTCGTTTCCACTTCAAGATCACCCGCCATCTCTCCGCAGTCCAACTTTTCCTAATGGAAAACTGTTACAATAAATCACAGTTGCAATCAGGGTTTCAGGGTTTTGTCTAATATTAACCAATTTGGCAAATTTTGATCACACATAGCTAGATAAAATTCAAAAGCATTAGCCACACTATCGTTTGATTATTTTTTAGCCGAACTGTTGATTGATTCTTTTTACCATAATAAGGTAATTTTTAATAGCTCTAAAATAATTTTAAGAACGCATTTAGTAATTATCATACACGTAAAAATACTGTCTTGCATCTGCAGGTGAAAATGGCCAAATTAAGTTCTCAAGTTTCAGTCGCTTATTTTGATTGTTGCTAAACGAAACTAGTTTTCAGTCTGAACAATTCCCCGTTTAGGATACCAAATTTCAATGTCTATTCCCAAAATTTAATGAGGGGTGGAGGGGGGACTCAAAAAACTGCGAAAAAGATTCACAATTGCATTCTAGTGTCTCTCAGAAATAGCGTTTTAAGCAGAACATTAAACGTCATCGATTTTTTTTTAACTTGATTTTCTTTCACATTTTCTCATAAGTTAGTTGGGTACTTATGAGCAAATAAGTCTACCCCAGAGATATCCAAAATATCTCGATGAGCAGTGGCATTCGTGCAATTTGCCTCTTTTCCTCCGTTTGGTTATGTTCCTAAATTTTTACCTGGCAATCGTATTTGCAATGCTTACAGTGCCCGCTTAGTTTGACTGTTTTGTTTGACCTCAGTATTTTAACTTTGGCTCTTGCTCACTTCACTAATTTCTTTCATGGTTTATTTTTAGTGAACTCTTCTTCGATGATGATCACGTTTTTTCCAACATCTTCAGTCCTTGCATAAAGACTTCTCTGAGTGTTTTGAGAATATTTTTGTCTCTCAATGGATCATGAACTCTTTTGAAAATATTGAGACTGCAGACGTTCAGTATCAGGAAGTAGTGGTGGAACTTACAACCACTGAAACTTGAAAAGCTGGTTTCCAGAATGTTAACAATCTTACAGGATTTTGGCTGCAAGGAGACATTAGTAGCCTTTATCCTGGACAGTGAGCTATTACCAAAAATTTTTTAATCGTCTTCCCCTCTTCCTACCTCGTCGAAAGAGGATTCAGTGTTGTCATCGACCTAGTTACAAAACAGAGATATCGACTCCAAATCGTCCCAAGAGGGGACTTGCGTCTTCACCTTACAAAAATATTAAACCGATCGTGAGGAAACTGGCTTTAAACCACCAAAAACAAATGTCTCACTAACACAATTTTTTTAATATTCCTTTCATATTTTGAATGAGAAAAAGAATGCTTTGCTTGTTTATTTTTATTGCATTTGATTGTTTCATTTATTTTTTGAGTAAACTTTTTTTGCTTGTTTTTTTTATTTTATTTTGTTATTATTCTTTTAAAAATAAAATATTTTAAATCCTAGATTTGTTTTTTATTTCTACATTCGTCATTTTAATTCTAATAATGACTAATGAGGAAAAATATATCTTGTTTAACGGTTTTGTAAAATTCCTCGAAGGAAATTATTTCAAACTTTAAACCTTTTTTCGCACCCCCCCCTCACTTTCAATATAAAGGGGGGCGATGGAAAAAATTTCACTCATAAAGGGGGCGTTAGCCGTAAAAAGGTTGAGAACCACTGACCTAGACTGGTTTAGGAAATTTTTTTCTGTACAACCTTAAATTTAAATTACTTAAACGCCGGATATAAAATAGCTAAATTCAATTGCTATTCTTCATTAATAAGTAGCAAGTCCTCATTGCTTTCCTTCCAGAAATTTTAAAAAACACACTCCCTAAAATTCTAAAATCTTATGACTATTTTTCCCTTAGATAGCTATCACACATTTAAATGAATGAGTAACTTGCTATATTCTCCTCTTTCTTCTAGGGGAAAGTTCACAAAACATCCCGAGCTCTAATTCGTAGTTTGTTAATACAGTGAACTCTAAAGGGTCACCAACAGAGAAAAAGTCTTCCTTGGCAAGGAAACTTTCGGCAAGGAGTTTGTGATAGATAATTCGGTGACACTCATGAAGTTTTTTTCCCAAATTACTTTCAAGCAATGTAACAAAAATAGTTTAAGGGTCTTCATTTCTGCAATCGTACCGAATTTCATCCAATCTGGTTTCCTAATTTTAATTGTTGAGTTATTTTTTCTTTTTTTTTAATTTCATCACTTTTTAATTTCATTCACGTCAGCTGAAACGATTGCAGATCACGAATCCATTCTGCAGCATTGAAAGTTTCATTTGTGTTAAGCACAAATATGCTTTACAAAGAATTGTAGTGTCGCAGCTTTCGTTGGATGTCCAAAGCTAACGCCAGTGCTTTGCAATATTGTAGTTCAGACAATTTGTAAGCAAGCCTCCTGACACTCAATCGTCATAATATCATTGTATTTATCAGTGTAAAAGTTTTAGTTTTCATCGATATTTTTGAGATCGACATTTTTTCCTCAATTTTAGAATTTATTTCAAAAAGCCTTCGCGTGCCACTGATACTGCTTTGCCGTGCCACAGTGTGGCACGCGTGCCGCGGGTTGGCCACCACTGTTGTAGAGCCTTGGTAATATTACGTCCACCATCACGAACAACAAGGTGTATTTTGTCATTCAAGTTCCCTTCATCGATCATAACTTTTAGTATATCATTGATAGATTCAGCAGTATGACTTGGCTGAAAACTTCTTACGCACAGAACTGCATGGTGATACAAGAAATCATCATGAATAAAATGTCCCGAAAAACTGATGAAACTGTAATGGTTTATTGTGCTTGTCCACAAATCACTTGTCACAGAAACAGTTTCAGCTTTGTTCAAAAGGCTGGAAACATTTGTTTTGCATTTGTCATAGAGTTTTGGTATAACAGTTTCCATAAAATAATGTCTGCATGGAACATTGTACCTTGGTTGAGCTTTTTCCATCACGTTACGAAACCCTTCATCTTCAACAAAGGAATATGGCTACTTGTCACAAGTTATCATAGTAGTTATAGCATTGTGCAGAGTGGCAGCCCTAGGATCATTGATATCCCACTTTTGTTTCTTCTGTATTACCTCTTCTAGAGTTATTTGCTTTCGTTTAAATCCAGAAGACTGAACTTGACTCTGATTCCGAACATGGTTGTCAGCTACTATCTCTTTCATCAGCTTTTGTCTTTTCATTGTATTCTCTTAAGTGATTTCTCTTAAGATGATTAGTTAGTGAGGTTATGGGAGATTTTTTACCTGATCCTACTCTTGATAACACAAGAAAACATAGCCTGCATTTAGCTTTAGTAGCATCATTTATTAGGATCAAAAAAATCCCAGACAAAACTTCTTTTACTAAACGTAGAAGACATTTCAATCGTTCTTAACCACTGCAAGTTGTTAAAATGTGTAGAAATCAGATCACTGCATAGCAAAATTATTCAAATTAAAAAATAAGAATCAATAATGAAAGCGTATGCTTGTTTCCTGAACTAGCCAACAAATCTGAATGACTGATATTAAAGTGAATTTTGGCTCACTTGGTTACGATGAGGGGCAAATCTGATTTTTATTTCCCCCTCAAGTAAAGATATTTCTTTTCCAAGAGAAGAAAAAAAAAAATATTGTATCCTCTTTATTGATAAAAAACAGAAAACAAACAGGCAAACAAATAAAAAATAAATAAATAAAACATAATCCTGGTGCCTGGCCACATACCTGCAAAATATCCCTTGAAGGAATAAATCCTTTCTTCCGCCTTGTCTAGACATTCTTTTATGCAATGGCACTTTAGTTTATTTTTGTTCATAGGTGTAAAGAAAGAACCCCCCCCCCTTTTTTTTTGGCAAAACGCAACCTTGGAATGAATAGTTTCTTTGAACTTGTGACATTATTAAATAATCCTCTTAAAATAAATCTCAAATGAAAGACAAGTAAAAAAGAATGCATGATACTATTTTTTCGAATTCTCCAAAAACTGAAGCATTTTGCATAAAGAATATTTAGATATTTATAATATATAACAAAACGTAAATAGTAGTAGATTGGGTAGTTCTATGGTATAATACATGATCATATCAGTTGTTTTATTATAAAACATCAACTGAACTGCAGACTGAGCTTTTCATGTTCAAAGTAGAGCTTTCTACTACTAATTTGCAATACAGAAATAGAAATGTCGTCTTTTCTTGTACTAGCAGTACAAAGCAAAACAAAACAAGAAAACTTTTAATTAGTGAAATTAATTTAAGAATGACTCAGTAAGCTGAAAATGTTGTGTAATACTTTGAACATTAAAATAAAAATAACCAAAATAAAAATAAACTTTAATTAATGAAATCAATTTAAGAATGCCACAGTAAGCTGAAAATATTGTGTAATGCTAACCAGGAAAGTACCCGATCATGGAATAATGAATTTTTTTTTAATGAGAACCAATCGAAAGAGCATTGTAAAACATCTTTCTGGACGCATGCGTTTTTGCCCTCGCGCCCCCGTTATCGAAATATAAGGTCCTAAAGTCAGCAGATTTTTTTTTTTTTTTGAAAATTCGCCAATTTTTGCGAGTTATAATGAAACTGGAAGCTGTGGCGCGATTACACTATTTGCATCTAGCGGGAAACCTAATCCCATCTTTGGTCATCTACAAAGCTTGTGGAAGACGGATTTACAATAATCTTTTACTTTACCTGTGCGTGTTAAAGCAAACAGCTACTATCAAGCCAAACATGGAAAGCAGAGAGCTTTTTAAGGAGGAAAAACAATTTTAAACAACATCAAAATTAAATTTTATCTTATTATTTGCGATTAAAGCAGGTCCCCTGTTTAAGGGGCCCAGGAGACAACTGAACCTCCTGTTTTTTTCCCCATTTTTTAAAGTGTTTGTACAATTCTGTAGCATGGGGGGGGGGTTTGATAATTGGGTTTTTTAATTGTAAAAATTGCAAATATAAATTTTTTCAAACCGCTTTTCTGTTGGTGGGTCTCCTATAACTCAAGGTGAGTTCCCCTGAACATTTTTGTCAACTGCATTACTGGGTATGTAGGAATGGTTTTTTAAAATAAAAAAGTGCTCAAATAGGACTGTTCAAGCAAAGTTATTAGGGACTAGGCTTCGGGGGGGGGGGGCAGTTTTTTTTTTTGACCTGCTAAAAATGTAATGAAAATGTGTTCAAATAAAACAATCAAACAGGAATGAGGTGTTTTCTCTGAGATATTTCGAAAGAAAAAAATGTTCGCTCGA
This sequence comes from Uloborus plumipes, assembly GCA_038373865.1. Classification (NCBI taxonomy): domain Eukaryota; kingdom Metazoa; phylum Arthropoda; class Arachnida; order Araneae; family Uloboridae; genus Uloborus; species Uloborus plumipes. The sequence goes on from JAXGGA010012999.1 coordinate 29,958, forward strand.
ATCGGACTTGTTCCCTCAAAAGTTAAAAAGGAGGACAGGGGAAAAAACGGAAATTCGAAATTGAAATATTGTTCAAATCAAAAAGTCGAATATGGGAGTGTATTGTCCTCACTGAGATCTTTCGATTAAAAATAAAAAAAAAAAATCGAATCTGACAATGCACTCAAAAGTTATTGCCCGGGGGGGGCAGAAGAACTGACCAATAGACAGACTGACAGAGGAACATAGTTTCCGCAGCTCAAAACCCAACTTTTCTACTTTAAATTTCACTGTGTATTTTATTATTTTTATTAGTTTGTGCTTTTTCGACTCAATTGTTTGTAGCGTGTTTTTTTTTTTTTTTTTTTATGCATCAGGTCTTCTTTCATGATTTTTTTCACCTATTTTCTACTTTTACAGGAAAGTAAGCTAAAACTTGCATTGATACATACTTACAATTTTGTTAGTCTTTTCCTACCCGTTGAACGTAAAACAGAACTAGTAAAAGTTATTCTAGTGCTTTTAAACAGTACGAAATTAACATGCAATATGTTGTACATTTACGTTACAGAGACTTTTCGCTACAGTGACCAATTTTGTTCGAACGGCATGGGTTTTTACAATGAATGCAGACTCCATTATATTTTAAGAATGGAAATAACTATTTCCCTCTACCCTTGATGTAATTTCCGACATGGATATAATTTTGCAGCTATTGACATTTACAATTCGTTTTCTTTTTAAAATTTCTATTTATTTTTTCTCGATTTCAATTTAAAAAAAAAAAAATGTTTTTGCTAAGAGTGAGCAGATAGTGAAACTTCTTGTATCAATTTTTTTTTTTTTTTGGAAATGAGAACTGATATCATAATCCATGACAATTTAATTTCTACCTCAAAGACTATTTATTTCATTTTTTGTACATGAGCTCATATTATAGCTGCTCTTCATACTTATTTATTTAATTATCCTGAATTATTCATTAAGAAACACGTGCAGTATATTTTAACGTGTAATAATTAACACATATAACTTAGTTCAGTAAAAAAACTTGTAACTAAAATTTTTAAATGTAGTGTTATCATGCGTAAAAAGATAAAACTTTAACTTCTTTGTAATGTTTTCGCTCCTCTGGATAAAGACATACACTAAGACATACACTATCTCCACATCATAGTCTTGACCAGCATTCTTTATTTTAGCTCATACACGTAGTTAACGTAAAACATCTTTTACTTTCTTTGCAAATGATCAAACATGGAAACGATGCGATGCCAAGCAAGCAGCGGAAGGGAGCATCGGGAGGTAGCTTCAATTTCTTGCCAAGTCTTCAAATTTGGCTACTTTTCGGCCGACTTTAAGACCCTTTACCTCGAAAACGAGGGGACGAAGGCACTTGATCTATGGGTCAAAAACATGTTTCAGTATGCTCTTTCGAATGGTACCATTTTTAACTTTTTTCATTATTACTTAAGTCGAGTACTTTCCTGGTAAGAATTCAGAATATTAAAACATATGGAGAAAAGTATAAAACTCTACGCATTTATTATGCATTTTATCCAAAAACTTCAATATGTGCGCCAGCCGAAGCTTCGGCCAATTGTTGGCCGAAGCTTCGGTATTCGGCGCATCGGCCAAATGCCGCTTCGTTTATCTCTATTTAGAGTTATAAATTTTTACAGTTTATTACTATAAAATTAGCTGTTTTATACCGTAAAAACAAAATTCATATTTTACAGTGAACATGAAGTTGCAATTTTGTACTGTAACACGTTGAAAAACTTTCATCTACTTTCCTCCTTAAAAGTATTTAGTCACTTTTGTATAGCGATAGCCAACAATCGGTTATTTCTTCGAGAAATCCAGTGAGTTAGGAATTTAAAAGATTTTTTTTACAGGTAGTAAAAGCACAATATGGTAGTGTGCTACATATTATTCTACGGATGAATACAAGTTGAGAAAGTATGGCCAAAATCAAGGTATAGTGTAGATGGCTCAGCAAATAGTGTAGGAGCAATACACCACGGCGCCTGAAAAAGTGATCAGTCTGGAAAAGAGAGAAAACTAGATGTTTCCTAACTGTAGCATAAGACAATTGGATGGCATTATGCCAAAAGGAGTTAACCCACAAAACATAAAAAAATGAGTTATCCAATTCTGATGGTAAATTATGTTGCTTTCTACATTAAACAAAAATGATTTAAGCCCTATCAGCGTTTCATGGTAACATATCATTGGTATATTGATATAGAGCTCATGATTTTTGCCAGAGTTTGTTGACTTTAAAGCCCATTATCTCAAAATCAGGTTTTTGTGGGTTAACCCTTTTTTGCATAATGCGATCCAATTGTGATGTTCATGCGTGTGCATTCGCAGCCAGATGATTCTGCTGAAAATGCAGCTGAAATTTGCTGTTAATGCAGTCTTGTTTGAAATGAAGGCAAACTCTTCCGACTTCTTGTAACAGCTGATTGATATTTAATCAGATAATTTGGACATAAAGCACTTGAAAGAACTGTATTAATCAGCAGCATCTGGTCCGTTTCTTATAATGTTCGGATTGAAGTTTTTGCAGAATGGAAATGATTTTAAAATCTTTTTAAAACCTTTCTTGACCGTTTTTTGCTTAAACTATCTGATTTCACACCTTATATTAAGGAACTTCAAAATTTTTTATTATCGCACTTATTGATAAAGCAGCCAACAACTTTTCTATTATTTGCAAAAAATTCTATCTATAATTATTTGATGCTGAACTCGAGAATTCTTCCACCTTTAAAAAAGTTCCTACTACTTACAACATTTCTTCTAAAAAGATTATTGCGCTAAACAAAAAAGTCAAGGTCAAAAATTCCAAGATTGTCTTTCCATATATAACTACTATCGGTAACCGCACGGCTTTGCCCGTGGTATAAAATTAAAAGGTCATTTGATGATAAATTGATATCGCAGAAAGAATACTCAATTATAGTTATAATTCAAATATAATTCCTTAAAAGTATGATATAAAAATAAGCCAAAAGAGAGAATAAGAACAATTTGGTTGCTTACAGAAACCAACAGAAATCTTACCGAAGTTTAAAAGAAGGAAGTTTTCTTTCCTAGCTTTAAAAGCAAAATAATACTTTTTCCGAAATGAAACATTTTAGAAAAAACGCTACAGTACCGCAATTTACACGATATTTGATAAATTACCGAGTTTCAATTCCTTAAAAACTGAGAAAATAAAGGCAGACGATTTTTTCAATAGTTAAAATATTTCATTTAACTCAATTTAATAAGACTTGGAGTTTGGATAGCCTCAAAAATAAATACATTTTAAAAATTATTAAGCGAAAAAGGACGAAACAAGTAAAAGGCATAAAAACGCAATCATGGTAACAACATGAAAAGTTCATTTCCCGTTGATAAAATCATTCATTTCATCTTCAAATTTTATTTTCGAGCTTAATCACTTAAAATCGTTTGACTTGCTCAAGGCAATCCTTGAATTCCGGGATTCTAAAAATAATTATTACAGCTCTTCTAATGCTCGTAGAGACTTCAAACTGATGTATTTAGCAGAAAATTTTAAGCTTTCGAATGGCATAAGACTTGAAAATGTGTATGAAATATTTCTTTCCCATTTTATCAAATTTGTATAAAAAATGAGCTAAGAATTAGAATAGAAGAGGAATGAAATAGAATTTTCGACAAAACGCTTCCTAGTTCACTAACTAATGCACAAACTATGCTGCAAACTAATTTTGTGCCAAATTTTATGAAAATTGACCTAACGGTATTGGCGCTACGCGCGTAACCGACAGACAGAAAGAAGGAAAGAAAGAAAGACAAACCAACCTTCAGCTTTATTATTAGTAGAGTTTTATCCTAAATTTCACAAAAATCCTATTAAATTCCGTTACATTACTGTCGCTCTAATTCATACATGAACTCCCTTGGTATTACTTTTGTTAATTTATTAAACAGTATTTTCGATAAAAGTTTGGAAGAAAATCACACTTGGATTATTAAAAATAATACTCCTGTTCTTGATTTCCTTAAAAATAATAAAATTGATTGCATTTACTAATTTGACTTTAAAGACCTTACTAGTAATTCTATTTCCCTTCAAATTAAGGGTATCCCAAAGGGATCCAAATTCTCTTCTGCTTTAGCTAATCTATATCTTCACTATTTCGAAAAAACTTCAACTATACAATTCCTAAAGCTTTCAGATATGTTGACTACCTTATTATTTTCAACTATCATTCTTTTTATAATGATTTCAACAATATCTATCCTGCTGATTTAGAGCTTATTCATACAAATATAAATATTAAACAGACTGAATTTCTCGACCTTAACATCTGTCATTCAGAAAATGTATCCTTGTTGATCTTTTTGATAAACGTTTTTCTTTCAACTTCCATGTTAATCGATTGATTGCATAGGACTCAAATATTTCTATCAAAGTTTACCGTAATAGCTTAATCAATGAAAGAAATAGAACTAAAAATATCTGCAACAAAAAGATTTTCGTGCAAAAAACCTTAAATTTCTGAAGTCTTCCCCGTTGGATTTTACTAAAGTTCCTTCCTTCTTTTACTTAAATTATTTTAAGACAGTGTAACTGTAACTATAACTCTCTTTTCGGGCCACATATTTGCTTGTTGCGCGGATGTTCATTCAGTTCACGTCTGGTACCTTTTCAAGTGAGTACTTGCACGTTTTTTTTTTTTTTTGACCTTTTTGGTATTTGATTTTCGACTTCGTTTTATTTTTTTTATTGTCATTTTTCTCGTTCTTGCTTCATTTTATTCAAAGCTCTTGGGGAAGGTAACATGTTTTTAGGACCTTCCCTCATGTCAGATAGAAAGGGCCTTGCGAACCAGGACCTGGTCTTCCTCCTGATGACGTGACAGTCATTGGTTCACCATTTCATTCTATCCTTTTTGTATTTTGTGATTAAGCTGGTACTGCTATTGTTCCTAGCGGCTTTGCACTGACAGTACAATTTTGTATTTTTGAATTTAATTATCCCTATTTTAAACATTTTAAAAAATTTGTGTGATATCTATATATACATTGTTACAATCTTCGCAAGTAATTTATCAGAGTGCAAGTGAAATGCGAAGTCGTTCTGAGAAATTTTTAAACATAAGAGTCACGTTCTTTACAAATATAAAAGTAACATAGTAAACCCTATAATAAATGCAAAAGGCTGTACTTCATTACATGACGTTCAATGGTTTTGAAAGTCAGAGGGAAATTAAGTGGTTTTAGATGTACACGAGTGTCCATGACTCCATATATTATACTTCACTCAATCTAATATATTATGTAGTTTCGCCTTTGGTATTGCTTTAAAACATGAAAAGAACGTGACTTTTATATTTTATTCAGAATCAGTTACAAACAAGCAAACATATAGCTGAAACTATTAATAGCGTATTAAAACAGAAAAGGTAAGAACGAAACCTCACCAATCCGCAGAATACTTCTTAAAATTTTTTATGCCCGTAACTTACAAGAAGTCGACGTCGTTTGCATCTCATATGTTGCCTCCTCGCGGAGGCGCCAATGAACATATGTCGGAGGATTCAACCCGTTTTGCTAGATACAGATACAGATCGTGAGAAAATAATTGCGTTAGAGCTACGCTCTTTTTCGCTGTTTGGGTGAGAGAGAGAACATGATTGAGCTGACATGAAACAAATGGAAGGACTGGGTAAAATGTTAGTGCAAAATTACAATAGAAAAACAAAAAGTGTAGGAAAAGGCAGAGCGAGGGACCTGCCCCCACGCTCTGTACTCACTTCGCGCCGGAAGTGAGCAAGGAAGAGACCTACTGTTAGGGCCAATCCTAACATGGTAGGGGTCTTATGGAGCGCCTAACCAGCAAGCCTTTTCTTGCCGGTAGGGGAGGAGAGAGTCGCTAACAGCGAGTAGGCCATAGGCCTCGAAGTGAGACCCAGCCTAGCGGCAAGCCGCTGGCTCGGCATGGACTAGGGTGAGAGATTGTCATCCCTAGTAAGGTTGCTCCTCCGAGAACCGAGGGAGTAGGTGATGTGCATGGTATCAGATGGAAACCTAGTACCACCCTGGTGGAAGGTGTAATGAACTTGATCATGAATTAGTGGGTTAGGGTGGTTCTCAAGCTTGGTGAAAAAGTTTGTGGAAGTATCGACGATGTAGGAGGTAATAACTTGAAGGTTAGCATCGTTGTGAAGAGTTTTGTTGGAAACATACCAAGGGGCATTGAAGATTTTTCTGAGAGTTTGGTTTTGGAGGACTTGTAAGTAGGGAGAAAATGACAGTTCAACGCCAGCCGGGGGTTCGGGGGTTCAGCCACGCCCCCTTGAACCCCTTGAACCCCCGTTGCGCAGCCTCCCCCGCAGCCACCTCCCTCCGCCGCCTCCCGCCTCCCCAGGGCCGCCGCGAGGATTTTGGTTGTCATGACAACCAATGTTTTGGTTTCTTTGAATGGCAACACTTGTTGCTAAGGCGACTTCAAGTTTCGTTTTAAGAATTTTAAGATGACAACTGCAAGTTTCATTTCTTAAGATGGCAACACTTGTTGTCATGGTAACCGATGGACTTAGAATATTTTTTGGACTTTCAAAATTTTGAAATTTTTTTTTTTTTTTTAAGTTGATGATCCCACCATCCAACCCGGTGTAGTAAATAACCACACCCCATCAACTTTTTTTTTTTTTAAATCTGCAAATGTAGTTCGTATACTATTTTAATTAGTAATTAATTTAGTAATTGACCGAATCAATTAATTTAGTAATTGACCGAATCAGGTGATCTCGCCAATGCATTCCTAAAC
>JAXGGA010013000.1:0-36750 GCA_038373865.1 Uloborus plumipes
CATTCTTTCTAACCTTGTTGGATAATACTTTTTCTTTTATTAATGTCAGATTGCATAGCACATCAATTCGAAAACTGCAAAGCCTTTTGTATAGTTAGCGTTCAATCTGCCTTCTGAGGTTTTTCACGCACAGTACTGTAAAGCTACCTAATCAGTAATTCATCTTTTTACAAATTCTTGCTTGGTAGTTAGGTGTTAAAACGTGCCGGACAAAAAGCTAATTAATTCGCAAAAGAAAACCCCCAAAGGAAGAAACTTTTTCACCATTTTTGTCTCTTTACTTAAAGAAGAAAAAAAAAAGTCCCCTGCAGTCGAATTTAGTGAAATGCTTCTTTTCTACATTTTCATTACATAAATTTTAAATCTAATTTGTGTGTTTCTAAAACTCCAGGACGATTTCTTTTAAGACACTAAAACAGGAGAGAAAAAGACGAAGGAGAGAATAGATACGCGTTCAATTTAGTTTCTTTAAATGGATTTCTCATGCGTGGGGATGCACTAAAGCGATAATTTTATTTTGATTTCACCGCTTTTTGGTCGATATTGAAACAGTAACTTCGAGACTTTTACTTTAGAAAGAGTTTATTAGCTTTGCATATTATACTTTGTCCACGAATTTCTGGAAAAGATATTTATTTGACAATAAAGATACACTGCAAAAAAGGAACTGTTGTTTTTACAGTATAATACTGGCAGCCGAGGTTCCAATTTAAAACTGCAAAATGTACAGTAATGAACTGTAAAACTAGCAATTTTACAGTCCATTACTGCAAAGTTAGAAATTTTACATTTTATTGCCGTAAAATTTAGCAATATTATATATCAAATGCAACAGTACACTGCCAAGTTTCCAGTTTAAAACTGTAAAATGCAAGGTAATAAACTGTAAAATTAGCAATTTTGCAGTTTATTACTGTAAAATTAAAAATCTTTACAGTTTATTACTGTAAAATTAGAAATTTTACAGTTTATTACTGTAAAATTAACTGTATTATACTGTAAAAACGACATTCATTTTTATAGTGTATAGTAAGGCGGGGGTTTCCAATATTTGGGACGCTCTCCCCTAGGCAGGCATATAATTTTCGATGTGGGCGGGGCACGCAGCGGTTACAACCACACTGGAAAAAATTATTGTTCTTTTTACATTATAATACAGCTAATTTTAAAACAATAAACAAAAAATTGCTAATTTTACAGTAACAAACTGTAAAATTGCCACTTTTACAGTACTAAACTGTAAATTTGCTAATTTTACAGTAGTAAACGGGAAAATCGTTAATTCAACAGTTTATTACCGTTAATTTTAGTTTCAAACTGGAACCTCTGCTGCCAGTATTATACTGTTGTTTTTATAATATAATACGGCTAAATGTTCCGATAATAAACTAAAATTTAGGTAAAATTGCTAGTTTACTACAGTTTATTACTGCGTATTATCAGTTTTAAATTAATACCTCGGATGCCAGAATTATACTGTAAAAACAACAGCTCATTTTTTGCAGTGCATATAATTTATGATACAGTTACGCTTCGTAATATCGCGCTTGTCGGGGCCAACGAAAAAGTCAATACATCCGAAAGCGCGATATAACCGAAGCTGTGAAAAATTAAACTTTTATTAACATACAAAATAATGACATGTGAACCCCCCAAAATAATAGTTTATTATCATAATTAGGACGATCTTTTAAAAAAACAAATGAAAGTTTTCTTACCAATCTGTCCACCACTCCCCCTAATAACTTTTGAATGTACTGTCCCATTTGAACAAACTTGATTCTGATCGATAGATTTTGGCGATGACATACATTTGCAGCCTTATACAATTAAAAGAATATTAATCATATGTTACAGAATGTCTATGTTGGTATATGAGAAAGTAGTCTCGCTTTGTTATGAACGGGACTTCTTGCTTTGTACTACAATTTTGTTTTACTATTTTGTAGCGGATTATTTTTAAGCGTCAAATTGAAGACACAAAAATAACATTGGCCATGCATTTGTAAATCACATTCATACGTGAAATTCTCTTCTAATTAGGCAAAACTTACACGTTAGAAATTATACTTTTACCGAGTTTTGTTCATCCAAAACGTTTATGCAGATTGCAACAAATGTTTCCAAGATAATGACTGTAACAAACAGCGTTTAAAGGTTATTGTCTTCTTAAAAAGTGGTTATAGTTTTGAAGCACAATAGGTTCTAAACAAAAAAGATGTTTTGGAACGTTGAAATAGGAAATGAAAACAATGCTTTCAGTTAAGGATTTATTTTGTAAAATATTTCTAATAAATACGCTATCTATTGATGCTTACTTAGTGATATTATTTTATTAAAATGCTCTAAATACCACAAATGCTTGAATAGTGTGCAGTACTTAAATTCTCAATTTTCATTTAACGAATACGAATTGTAATAAATATCATCGTTTTAAGTAATAATTTTATTCAAATGCTATTTTCTGAAAGCAATTTCTTTTTAAATAAATCAATTTAAACTTGCCCTTATGGAATTGGATTGTGATATATCCCAATTTACGTTTTTTCCCGGCTTCAAATTTTCTAAAATACCGTGACAAGAATTTGTAGTTCTACGAAGTAAAACATATATATACAATACTGATGCATAATTGATATTGAAATAGGATTTCAATATTAATTATGCATGAGATTGAAATAGGAATTATTGAATGCCAAATGTGCATTAAATGTGTTGCCAGTCATAGAAATATACATTTTTTGTTTTTACAATGTACCAAGAAAAGAAAGAACTTTACTATTCTTTTAATACCAATTTCACCAAAAAGTTTAGTTCTTTCTAATTGTAATCCATCTTATCAAAGCAACTATGCATTAACTTTCGGTAGATGCTGAAACTTTCAATTGCAAAGCAAACAGAAAAGAATTAGAATGAACCGAATCGAGGTATTTTTAGGCAGAATGAAAAAAGAAAATTCATTTAAAAGCCTGTTGCACAGCGGAACCCCAAGGGAATGAATTTAAATTCAATGTAAGGCAATTAATTATTTGTTTCGTGAGTTAGAGTTACAAGAACAAAACTTAAAACCTTCGTCAAAAAAAAGCAATGTTCGCTAATAGAATGCGGTCGAAATAGAGTTCGGTGACAAGCCTATAGTTTTTCTTCGCATATTGTTGTATTTCGCCATACAGTATGGTTCATTTTCGGAGAAAAGAAACTACTGTGTCCCAGGTTTTTTAATTCTCTAATTTTTCACCAATACTTTTTTTTTTCTAGCAGAAGCTCTTGAAACGAGTCAAACTTCATTGACTCGAGTGTGCATGCACACACTCAACACATACTCTTGGAGAGAGATACATCAAAAATAAAGAGTAAAAAATACATTAAGTTAAACGGTAACAAGATACAATGTAAAAAAGCAAAATGTAAAAAGGTAAAATGTAAAAAGATGACATGTAAAAACATAAAATGCAAAAGGCAAAATGTAAAAATATAAAATTCAAAACTCAAAAAGCAATACTCGTTAATCCACTACAGCTGCAGAACACAGCTATATATAGAAACAATATTTCCACCAATATGGAAACCGGTGGATATTTGACGCTTATAACTGTGCATTGAGTAGTTTTTTCATTGAAAATTGAAAAAAAAAAAATGTTTTTTAAACATAATTAAACCCCGGGTTCAGACTTAATGTGAGTAATTAGTAGCCAACTGCATTACTTCCATGCAAAAGAAATATTTTTTCGGAGAGAAAGAAAAGTAAATTTATTGCATAGACTATCGGTTCCTAACCTATGGCCCGCGGGTCATGTCCAGCTAGCAAATCTCATGCGTGTGGTCCGTTGTTTTGTTCATTGCTCGCAAATCGAAAAGCCTGAGAAGTGACAATATCATACATTTTGGAAACAAATAGTCAGAAATTGCTTTCAGAAAACCATGCATTTTGTAAATGTGGAAAATAAAATACAATTCGTCATTGCTCGAAAAAAAAAAAAAAAAGTGCTAAATGCGTGGAATATAAAAGTATCTACAAACATACAAGCACAACACTACAGCTAAACAGCTTAGTCGTTGCAAAAATTATTATTGTGTGTTTTTACTCTAATTGCTTTGTTTTTATTTTTTTTAATGATATATGTTCTTTTTAATATAGAGATCTTAAATTTTGTGTAAATAAAATAAGTGCCCTTATCATTTTTCTCAGCCTAATTCTTTTATAAGTGCGACAGCTTGCAAAGTTTAAACTTAATTCTTTATCATTTTGTTTCATTTTTCTCAATATCCATACTCAAAGGGTATCCTTTACATATCCCTCTCTTCATTGCAATCGGCAGAAAATCAATAAATAACAAAAACACATACTTGAAAAAGTAAGCATACAAGGACGTAAATAAAATCCTCGCGAAAAATAGGCAACTCTGGAAGAAAGAACGTACTTATATGGCTTAGACAAAAACATGATAAAAAGGGAAGAAGACATATTGAAATAAAAACGCGAAGACATCTTCTTCCCCAGAAAGACGAGCGACGAAACAGAAGTTTCTTATCTTTCCTTTATGAAGTGGCTCGGAAAACCGCATCGTGCGGTTGGAGGAGTTTATGGTTGAACGGACCGGGTTCTAGCATTTCGTTCACTTGGATTTTGCTGTGAATTTGGGAGCTTATTTGACTTGCTAAGTAAGACATTACTTGTAGATCCAATGGTGCGCGTTTTGGCTCATTCTTAAGAGCCATATGGCAATATATATATTTTTTTTTGTTTGCTGTTGCCAACGCTGAAGAAGTTTTAAAATTTTAGAAGCAAGTTGATTTGCAGCAGGCGATGGAATAAAAAATCACTGATGATAAAAAAAGGCAAATAATGTTTAGAATAAAGTCTTTTAATTTTTAAATTAATTCTGCATTTTTCCGATATCTCGATATGTTTCGTATGCTTCACTTGATACAGTGAAAATAAGTAAGAGTTCATGAAATCTCTTTTTATATTGATCCTATCTCAAACGAGTTTTAAATGCTACACAATAAGCAAAATTTAAAAAAATATTAATTTTCAGTTTATAATTATACAGTGGGTGCCGGTTAATTGTATCAGTTGTTAATTGAATCAGCTGCTTAATTGAATCAAATAGTTAAAAACAGAACATAGTTCAGCCTTATTAAATTAGCCGCCCTATTGAATCAGCCGCATTATTGGATTAAAACTGTTTAAAACAAACATGATTCATATAAGTTGCGACATCTAAAACTGTTTAAAATAAATATGATTCATATAGGTTGCGACATCTAAAACTGTTTAAAACAAACATGATTCATATAAGTTGCGACATCTAAAACTGTTTAAAACAAGCATGATTCATATAAATTGCGACATCTGTATATATCTGTTATAGATCCAGAGCGAAGAAGAAAGAAGTACTGACACAAGAAAAATTAGGCTTGTCCAGGGCAGCCTTGCAGTTCTTTTAGTCGGTATTGAAAGTTAAAAATGAAGCGTTTTCGCTCTTTTTCGTGGCAAACCAATCTCAATCTTCAAATTCTATCAGTTTCTACACTTTTGAGTCATTTTGCGTCATTATTGCTGTTACACACTTCCGAATATCTTAACTGTAAGCGGCTAAAAATAATTAGTAGGGGAATGTGGGGCAAAGTGAAATGGTAAAATATTTTTCGGTTTGTATTGGAAAAACGAGAGAGGCAGCTTTTTACTAGTCGGAACGTACTGAAATTTTAATTTTTGAGTTTTTCATGTGTTAATAATTGTCCAGAAAAAGAGAGAGAGCGAGAGAATCTGAGTATGTAAAAACTCTTTTTCTTTCGTATCGGGTACTTTGGATGATTAATGTTTTTTTTTTTTTTTTAATTAACGGCCTCAGTTTGAAAACCCAGAAATTGGATATCACTGAAGTGACTCCAACAAAACTAATTTTCGTAAAAATTTACCGCAAATCCATTTGACGAATGTCGCAAATTTCCTGTAAATATCTGACATAATGAAATTTAATAAACTAGTTCAGATGCATGTCAAGCGACTGTGTGGATCTTTACAATCACTAATAAATGTCAGCATTAACCACGCGTTTGACTTACACCGTGACACACATTGAACAAACTTCAAACACTAATACAATGTAATAATATCAAATAAAATAACTTTTCCATTTCTGAAAGCCCCGACTCCTGAAACTGTGACGAGCCAACTAAAAGCCATCCGCAATATGAAATTAAATGCCACGGAGAAATGGTTCCACAAGCAAACCTCCTTTCGCTTTACCTAAAACCTCCATCTATCCCCAGGTAGAGCTACCCGACATTTTGGATCAAAAGAGAGAGAGAGAGAGAGAGTGAAAGATAGCGGATTTAACGTGTTTTCGCTTCCTTTCAGTTTTGTTTTTTGAGGAATGCTGTAAAGTGTATTGTTAAAAAAGGTTTAAATGCAACAAATTGAGCAAAAGGATAACCATATTTTAAAATATTAATAAAATAAACTAAACTAGCTGGTCATAAAATCGAAAACATTTCGGGGTTATTTGCGTAAGTTTAATTCACTTACTAAAAATTATGAAACTTTCATTAGCATTTAATATTAATGCTATCTTGTTCTCAACATAAAGTGTATATTCATGTACTAATCCTAGATATTTGAATTTCCAAGATAGTGACGATTTTGGTAAAATTTGCATGCTTTGCAGCGTTACAAATTAATTTATGGACTAAACTAAAACTTTAACATTTGTTACATGAGAAACATTATTCTTCAGGTAAAAGTATTTCACTAAAATAAAAAAGGTAATAAGAATTTATTTAATAAAGATTAGCTTTTTTGGTACTGCCGAGCTTTGCTTCATATTTCCTACATCTCGCCAATTAATAAACAGTTTCTTTTTTTTTTTTTTTTTTGACCTATTTCTTCTTAACTTTGAAAATTGAAGAGAAGATCCTATGAGTGAGCTAGTAATACAGTACACTGCAGGATAGTGACTCATTTTTACAGCATAAATGTTACAGTATAGCTTCTTTTATAAGCGGGTTCAATGGCAGTGGATCAAGAGCTAACGATTATTTTGATCCAAAATGGCGGATGCGTGGTCGGCTCCCTAGTTTTAGGGGGTCTAGCTTTACTCAACGTCATGTTCCACATCACTTTCGAACTTATCACATTGTGCCCAAACACCCCAAACGACCGCTGCTTGACAGGCAGATGTAACCCGCGGTGAAATATGAACGTCTTTTCTTAACACAATAGAGGGCGCACATGTCACACGGTCCCATCCCAGAGAGTCACGGATATGACGCCTCGCAACTCCTCGTAATCTATTATCCCGACTCCATCTTAAATAACGACGTGTGCCGGCCAACCTTATTAAAGCACACTTTGTTTGAGGTGCGGGCTTCATTTGAATATTATCCCCACTGCGTCGGTTTATCCCTACACAGTCGGGATATTCTCCCCCCATTTATTGCGGCGGAGAGTGACAGCCGAGTCAGGAGCACGTGTCGCCCGTTCCTTTTTGTGTGGGAGGGGGAGGGAATAATATTAAAAAGTGTGAGGGGGCTGGTGATGTCATAGTCAATAGGAAAAAGCGGGAATCCCTCCCCCCCTCTCATACGATGAGGCACTCTCTTTTCATAAAACTTTTGTTTAATTAATTTTAGCGGGGATTATGGTCAAAGAGTTGATTGAAGCATATTGCCTTTTTTCATGGTGTGGATTATTTTTGGGCTTTTAAAATTACGTAATGGGTTTAAATTTTACGCAATAGAAACTTTTATTAAAAAAGTGCTATTGTGATTTCGATTTGATTGTGTATAAAACGGAAAAGATTAATGAAACAATTCTCAAACGAAACATAATTTTGATTCGGAAAATGAATTGACAAAGGAGGGAATTTATATTTTTCTTTTAACAAAAGCGTGTACCAATTTTATTTGAAAATGAAATTCATAACGCTTTTATGATTAATATATTAATTATTAATATGATGATGATTGACCTAAACAACGTGAAGAATATTATTTTATTTTCATTTTCCGTAAGCATACTTTTTCACTCAGTACTTTCATTATTTTTAGTATTGTTATTATTATTTCATTGTTTAAATTACTAAAACAACGTAACTACAGTATTGTATTGCAACTACAATATTATTATGTTCTTATTAAATACAAGGGGTCTCTCTTTTTTGTGATAAAAATATTTGTATTTCAATTCTCAGGGTGCAAGAGGGCCTCAATTTATAACTTATTCCTTTTGCAAAATAGGTATTCGAATCTTAATTATAATTCAAGAAAAGCTTAAAAAATGTTTTTAGCCTTTTCTGTGGGCAAATAAGCGCTTATAACATGAAAGTTACTTAGATAAAATGTATTAATCAAAGAATAAAATAGATTTCAAAAAAATATATAATTGGGGACATTACTCTAATTAATTAACAGGAACAATTCAAAGAGTCATGAAAATAAATATAATCTTATTAAATCAAATAAAAAACGAAAAAAACACATTTATTTTCAACCACCAGTTTCATGTTTTCCTTTTAACCAATAACCCTTTTATCCAACACATAAATCCACAGTCAACCAATTCTCTTCTTTTTGCCTGAGGTATTCATTCATGCTTATGTAAATGATACAAATTCATTTTTGCATGCATAAACCCGTTTTTTACCTGCCCTAGGAGGGGGAGGGGTCAAATGGGGACACCAACCCCTGCGAAAGAAATTAAGAAAAAAAAAGTGATCGACAAAACTATGTCAGGATAATCAATTAAACTCAGTCATAGTGTTTTTTTCATTACATTTCAAAAATTTAAGGGCTTCACCCTCAAAATGTTTTAGTTTATGATGAGAAGTTCTACCATGCTCATGTTTTTTACCATTTCCGGACACTGAATCTTGCAGCTAGCAGAATGGAGTTTATACTCACATTAGTGAAAATTATAAAATTTAATTCACTTGGATCATTATTTCTGTACCTCAGAACCAGACTAACGTAAGTCCATTTTCGCCATTTTGCAGTAGAGAGCGACAAAGATTGTCGGATACATGCAAAGGATGGGACTCGCGCTCTTTTCATGCTGCTAAATAATTGCGAAGGAATTTGTTTTAAAGAATACTGTTTTAATGGGTCGATGTGGAATAATATTCTACATACAATGAAGCGAAAAAGTGAAAATCGCTATTTTTGGACTTACGTCGTTCTGGTTCTGAGGTACAGATTTTATCCTTAAAAATCTCTCTAGCAATCCAAATTAAATACGCCATAACAATTAATGATACTTTAATCTTGCAAAACCATTGAGCATGCAGTACACCCTTTCTGCAAGCTGACTTCATCTTCCGCGATGCAGCAGCACCCCTTTAACGGGGATGACTCACAATTTGGAAATGCGGATTAGGCATGAAGAATTGCATGGTTTAGAACTTTTCAATGGCACAAAAGCACGTGCAAAGAAGGCTTCTGAATGAATGGAATCCGAGGGAGGAGGGGGAGTCTCCATCTTGTTTCCGCTCCTCGCCACTTATATCGATGGGAAGGGTAAGCTAATAAAAGAATCAAAGGTTTTAGAGGGACACGCGCGTGCTTTGTTAAAGGAAGTGAGTATTTCTGCTGGACTTGATTGCTCATCTGGGTTTATAGTCACTGATTTTTAAGACCGGGGACTTTCACTAATGGTGAAAGCTCTTAAGGGTATTTAGTCGAGATTTTATTTTGCTTATTAGTTTTTTTTTTCTTATGCTATGTCTCTATAGATAAACAAATAATTTAGTAAATCGAAATATAGCAATGGCATTTAAATTTGACATCTTTGCATCATTAAATATAATCTTAGATTTGCAAGCAATAAATAAAAAAGCATGTAGCAATAAAAGAATTTATTTTTTTTAAACATTTTGTTTCATTATTGTTTCCCAGACCATTATTAATGCTACAAAAAAGCTCATACTTTCATTCGAATAATTTGCGTTTCGTTCTTAGTAAACAAGGTGGGAATGTAGTAAAGTTGTGAATGTCATGCACCCAATGTCATCTCATCATTTGTTTTCTTTTCCTGTGGAGGTAAAGTAAATATAAAAAGTCGGTAGTCGGTTAAATGGAGGATCATATTTATTGGTTCAGAGAAACGATATCGGTTGAATGGAAAAACAGTGGAGTAAACGATACGACACCGTATTTATCGTCTCATCAAGTGGAAAAGCACTCCAATTGCACCATGCGAGCAATAATACTATACGCTTATTTATAGCAGTATGCATTTAATACATCAACATATTGCTGTAGAGATTATCTAAATCTTCAAAACAATCTTCTGGAATACTAATATTATGATTTTGATCATTTAAAGCGTTTGAGAAGACACAATTTCATAAAAACTCATCTTTCTTTTCTAAACACCCAACCTCAAATCAACACCATATGCATAAGGTGATCTAAACTCAGCTAGAAAACGCACCTAAGCACAGAACTCAGTCATAAAATATCTTGATATATGACTCAAATAAAACAAAAATTTCCAGAACAAATGAAATACGTTTTCAAATAATGACAGCATCTATCATTGGCAGGCTGTTGGTCGTAAACTCCATTACAACTGTCAAAAAGTAATGGGAATCCCATAGCTCTTTAGGTAAGCGATATTCTGGGAAGAAATAGAAGGGGTTGGGATAACTGAAACATCTTATTTCTCATCTCACAATAGATTAAAAACACACTGAAATCAAGTTCGCTTAAAAAGAGTAAAACAATGTTTCCAGCTTTAAAGAGCGAACTCTTTTATGAGTTAGTTTATTCTAAGAACAATGAGCTACGTCAAAAAGGATTCCTGCACTGAAGAAATGAACTGCTATTTTTACAGTATAATACTGGCAGCCGAGGTTGCAATTTAAAACTGTGAAATGCACAGTAATAAACTGTAAAGCTAGAAATGTTACAGTTTCTTACCGTAAAGTTGGCATTTTTTACAGTTCATTGCCGTAAAATTTAACTGTATTATACTGTAAAAACAAAAGTATAATAATGGCAGCAGATTTTCCAGTTTAAAAACGTAAAATACACTATAATAAACTTAAAAATTAGCATTTTTACAGTTTATTACTGTTAAATTAGCAATTTTATAGCTCAGTACTGTAAAAGTAGAAATTTTACAGTTCATTACTGCAAAATTAGCAACTTTTGCAGTTTATTACTACAAAGTTAGCTGTAATATACTGCAAAAACAACATTCATTTTTTACAGTATGTGCGGGCAATTGTAATTTGGCCCGCACTTGGTGTAAATTTTTAGTCATCATCAATCTGTCTTAATAGATATTTAACTAATTGGTGTGCACACACACACACACACATTCCAATTCGTGTCTTGATATTATCAGTACAATATATTTCTGCCCATCTTTTCCTTAACCAGTGAAACTAAAAACTAAAGTAAAGTTTTTTGAAAAAATGGTACATAAAGAAGTACCTTTCCAACCATAATTTTATAACGGTTTTAAAAATAAGAAAAAAAAAAAAAAATACCGCCATAATACAGTTCTTCTACACTACTATTCTATGACAAGTTTAGAAGCGTTAAATAAGTTTTTTTCAAAAAAATTTGCTTACGATGTACAATTTTGATGTCCCGATACTTTCGTTTTCTACAGTAGTAAGGGACGGAATTGTTACTAAGACCACGATTCAATTCAAACTGTACAAATTTATCGATAAGTATAAGCTCTTGGTAGATTGCTTAACATATTATTGTATCTGAAATAGGAGTTGTATTATATATATATGTATAGTATATCATTCATTACTTCTAATTCAGTTTTCCTTTGAGGTTTTTTCTCCCTAATTTTTAGTTTTAAAGTTAGGTGTATGTAGCTACAATCTGCAACAAAGACAGTAAACTGTATAATGAACCGATAGACGAAAGATTGAAAGCACTTTTCTTCAGAAGCATTTTCTAATTTTCATAAAAAATATCTCCAAAAGTATTAAATATAAACTCCAGCAATAATTTCACATACTGCAGCTCGTTTCTCCATCATATCTATATTTTTTTAGAGCAACAAGTTTTTTGTTAACAAAAATTGCTTTCCCCCTCATTTGGGAAAAATTTTATGCACAAAAGTTTTTTTATTGTGGAAAAAAAAGCAATCAAGCACACATTCAACAAACATATTGCTTAATATTCTTCATACAAG
The DNA here is from genome assembly GCA_038373865.1 of Uloborus plumipes. Lineage (NCBI taxonomy): Eukaryota > Metazoa > Arthropoda > Arachnida > Araneae > Uloboridae > Uloborus > Uloborus plumipes. The sequence goes on from JAXGGA010013000.1 coordinate 12,167, forward strand.
AACAGTGACATGAGTTCTCGTTCAAACTACAATAACAATCATTTCAAAACCGGCATCAGTTTTCATAAATATTTGCTGTTTAAATCAAATCCAGCTTTCCTGAAAGTTTTCTTCTACATGAAAGGTACCAAAATGAAGTTTTTATTCTGTTTGACGTCGCTCCGGTTCTTAACCATATTTTAAAAATCAATTCAAAGATTTAAAACGGCCGTAAAGTTCTTCTTTCGGATTAGCCCCGGAGAAAGAAATAAACATTCAACTTCCGATGCTCCCAAATCAAATGTAACGTTTGGGAGAAGCAAACAAAAACCCCGCTCAATCTAAAGCACGGTTTGTAATGGATAGCACACGAGTTCGACTCCGTGAGCAGTTTAAACAATTGTAAATTGAATAATGCCAGATCGTCTTTGGCATACAAATCTTTTAAAACAGTTTTATTTCCTTAGTATTGATATTTATATATCAGTGTATCAGCTTACAGCATAGACCGTTCCTTTCGGGAAACAAATGGTTTTTTCAAAAAAAGTAATATTCGATAGAAGTTTATTTTAAATGAACTTTTTTTTCTCGAAATTTCATCACCGTTCTGATACTATCCAGACATACCTTTAAAATCTCGGACTAGATGTTCATTTTTTTGACTTTGAATTTCCCTGTCGATGCTCAAAAGTACACACGAATAGTCAAAATACTTACACGACTCTTTAATTGTTTTATCTCCAATCAATTTCTTTCATTCATTTATTTTTTAAATCTATTTTTAGTTTACATATTTATCCTACTGTTTTATTTAGTTATTTCTTTATTCTTCATTCATCCTTTTCTTTAATCATTTATTTGTTTTATATTCTATGCTTTTGCATTACATGTTTTTTAAAAAATACTGTTCTAAATAAAATAGGGTCACAGATATTGCACAGAAAAATGTCTGAATCAATTAAAATTGATAGATGATGCATGCAAGAAAATATGCTTTGGTGTTATACGTATAAAACTTTGTACAACAGCTTCTAGATTAATTGATTTTTTTGTGATTTAATTTTATTAATTAAGAGTACAAGGCATCAGTATAAGATTTTAAATGTCTAAAAACTATCTTTATTGCCAAAGATTGAATCGCTTCAAACTCTCAATGCTTGAAAACCGATAGCATTAATAGTTTTCATTAAAACTAGATTATTCGAAAGCGTTAGACGTCTTTGGAAACTAGGATTCTTTATTGGCAATATTTTTTATTTAATCTTTTACTTTACTTTTTTTATTTTAAGGCATAATTTTATCTAATGGAATGTAAGATCATGTAATGAGTAGGATCAAGTAATGTTTTATATTTAGAAGTTTATACATATAAAATAATGATGTAAAGAAAAAGTTTATAGGTTGGAAATAATACATGTTTAGTTTTAAAGTGTTTTTATAATTTGTTTGTACTTTTACTCATCGATTGGTTTTTTGACAAAAATGCTTCACCCACCACTCTTATATTAAACGGATTGCATAAATTTTGAGATTGCAAAACTGCTGCCGTATTATAATTTCGGTAACAAAACATTGGACCATACTTAACGATTGTTTTATTCAATGGTTCATTAGTTATGTTCTTGCGATAGCAAGAAAAAAACAAAAAAAAAAAAAAAACTACATTTGAATTATTTACAAATACTTCATTTCATTTTTATGAAGCAAGTTCGTAATTATTTATGTCACCTTATAAAAAAACTTGACAAGCTGAGGATGAAACGGGGGACAAAATATAATAGGTATAAATATAAAATCAGAAAGTGCAAAACTTAAAATTTTAGAAAGTTTAATTAATCCCGAGTTTCCATCCGATAGTACTATCATTTGTAAAAATAAGAGTACAATGATATTTGATGTATTAAAATCAAATAAAACGTCATCTTAGTTTTTTTGGTATCCGTAATGAAAGCTTAGTAGTAATCTTACTTTGTCCTCTCTTACTCTATTAAGAGCAAGAGTCTGAGAGAGTGTCACGCCTGTGATTCATGACCTCTCAGATTTTTTCTAAAAAATTACCAAATGTTTATTATCTTATTGAAAGACCAAATCCAGAATGTTTTGCTCTAAAGTTGAGTTGTTTAGTTTTTATGGATCCCTAAAGTTGAAGGTGCGGCATCAAAAATTAAGCGGATTTTCAAGACATGGAAATTGCTGTGAGCCAAACTCTTACCAGGAACTGTTTAACTCCAATTTTCTTTTTGTATATGGAATATAGAAGGTTGAAACTTTACAAAATGAATGTTAAATTTGTGGTAAGTTGTTGCCGTAAGGTCAGTGAAGGCCCTCAAATCAGGGCATTTTTGACGTTTTTTAGCGTTTTTGAGGTCCAAAAACAGCTTGTACATTTCAGTTGGCACGGCAAAAGTAGTGTCGTTTGAAAGACCAGTGTAAGCACTTTAAAATAATGTATAAATAACCGAGGAAAGTTCAACGTGCTTTTAGTTGCGTAAGGCCGAAATATGAAAAATGTCATATTTTACCGATATTCAAACGGTCATAACTTCCTCTGCCAACAACATATTGAAATATTTTTTTTGCCAATGTCATACTCTATTCTTTGTCTTAACAGAACAGTTGAGTCCTTTGAGGCGAAATGTGAAAAAAATTTTTACAGAAAATTTATTTTTTTCTGTGCATTTTTTGTAAAAATTTTTTACATTTCGCCTCAAAGGACTCAACTGTTCTATTAAGACAAAGAATAGAGCATGACATTGGCAAAAAAAATATTTCAATATGTTGTTGGCAGAGGAAGTTATGACCGTTTGAATATCGGTAAAATATGACATTTTTCATATTTCGGCCTTACGCAACTAAAAGCACGTTGAACTTTCCTCGGTTATTTATACATTATTTTAAAGTGCTTACACTGGTCTTTCAAACGACACTATTTTTGCCGTGCCAACTGAAATGTACAAGCTTTTTTTGGACCTCAAAAACGCTAAAAAACGTCAAAAATGCCCTGTTTTGAGGGCCTTCACTGACCTTACGGCAACAACTTACCACAAATTTAACATTCATTTTGTAAAGTTTCAGCCACTTTATATTCCATATACAAAAAGAAAATTGCAGTTTAACAGTTCCTGGTAAGAGTTTTGGCTCACAGCAATTTCCATGTCTTGAAAATCCGCTTAATTTTTGATGCCGCACCTTCAACTTTAGGGGTCCATAAAAACTAAACAACTCAACTTTAGAGCAAAACATTCTGGATTTGGTCTTTCAATAAGATAATAAACATTTGGTAATTTTTGGGAGAAAATCTGAGAGGTCATGAATCACCTCATAATGCTAGGCGTGACAGTTTCTCAGATTCTTGCTCTTAACTCAGATTCATTGTAACAATAAGCTTTGGTGGTCTATTCTATTGTCAAAAAGATGACTGCGTTTGCTGTTATGTATATGCTTTAAAGATATTAATATAGTATGTTGGTAGATTATTCTGTAAGAAAAGCCAGCACACATTTAAGTCGTATGCTGTTTTATGACATGTACGTACAGCATGTTTATCGTGGAACGAAACCAGTTAATTGGAAAGTTGAGTACAAGTCCTTTATATAGCGTAATTACTTTTTCTGATTATTTTATGTAAAATCAGACTCTGAGGCGCAAACTTTATCTGTACATCGGATTTCATGCCTGCAAGTATTCGGTTTTTTTCTGTTTTCCCTACTCGCGTTTTACAAATACACAAACTGATTAATCTATAATGTATATAAATAGTCTTGCTTAAGTTTTTTCTGGAAAGAAGTGTATCAAATAAAACAAAATTATTGATAGTCCCATAAAACAGTCTCTATGTAACGACCAAATACAGCGATAATAAATTAAATGAAAAGTAATCGTTAACATTAAAAATTCGTCTATTTAATGCATGAAATTGCTGCGAATTTAATTTCAAAATTGTGAACATTTTTCAGGACTTTTGATGCATGAACTTTCGTCAAAATTCACCAAACTAATCAAGTCCATAATATATGTAGTCGATATCTAGAAACTCAGCATATTAAAAAATATTCATAAATCTAAAATCATGCATTAATCAATGCAAATGCATTATTCCTCTAAGAATGATTTTGCCCCCTATCCTTTGAAAGTAAAGCTTGTTCGTAATAGTTTTTTGCGGAAAGTATTTTTTATAGGAAAAATCTTATTATGCAGTGCAAAGTATGTGGCACCCCTCGTAATCTCCCCAAAATATGAGCAAAAACTTCAATATATTGCGTCAGAAAATAAAACAGAAGAGGATGCACTGCCAAGTTACGACAAAATTCCATATTTAGCAAGTCAAATGAGCTTTATTCTTAGCTTTAAATCCACGAGAATGGAAGTAGACGCCGCCAATCTTTCAACCGTAAATTCCGGTGCACTACACGGCGCGGTTTCCGAGGTGACAGATAAGATTCCGTGCACCCCCTTGCCTCCCTTCCCCAAAGAAAATTCTGAAAGATATGAGTTTTCTGATAGCCTTTTATTATATCCTTAGTAAAACTTGCATGTTCTGACGTGAATCGCCTCTCCATGCATTCGTTAATCTGTAAACATACATCTTCGCTGAGATTGCTATGATTTGCTTGGTTGATTTGTAGCTATGGGTAGTTTGTCGTTGATATTAGGGGGATCGGAAAGTAATGCTGTTTTTTTTCCAAACAAATCAATAGTTATAAGTTTTTATTTTACATCAACCATGTAATTATTCTCGTTATCAAGGAACTTTTGACATCTACATTGCGAAAAATGAACTATTGTTTTTACAGGATAATACTGGCAGCCGAGGTTCAAATTTAAAACTGAAAAATGCAGTAATAAACTGTAAAACTACCAATTTCAGTTTCTTACAGTAAAGTTAGTAATTTTACAGTTTATTGCCGTAAAATTTAACTGTAATTTACTGTAAAAGCAGCAATGCAATACTGGCAGCAGAGGTTCCAATTTGAAACTGTAAAATGCACGGTAATAAACTGTAAAATTAGCAGTTTTGCAGTTTAGTTCTGTAAAAGTAGCAATTTTGCAGTTTATTTCTGCAAAATTAGCAATTTTTATAGTTTACTAGCTTATTACCCAGCTTTCCCCGGGTGCTTATTACTACAACAATTAAAATTGAATATCGGTTGGAACCTCTAATGTTTCTGTATCATACACTATTCGTGCCAATGTTCCAAGGCAATTAGAACATGAATTATAATTGTTTTTAACTTATTTCATGCTAAAACGAATTAGGTGAGCCTTAAATTGATAATTCATTGTTAATCGAAATTTTTGTTGGAGCATACTCATATTTAAATGTGTTAAGTTTACAAACTTGAATGCTTAAAATCTTATCTTTTTTACTTTATTTATTTAAAATTGAAAGAAAGTGGCCATTTTGAGAGAAAAAAAAAATGAATTTTTGCCTTTTCTTTAAATTTCAAAACCCCGCCTATGTAAATTATATTTCATCAAGGAACCTCTGTTCCAAGTTTGGAGTCCAACCGTGGATTTGTATAAGAAACAAACGTACAAACAAATATATATATATACATACATACATACAAACATACATTTTAATATATATATATATATATATATAGATTACTATAAAATTAGCTGTATATACTGTAAACACAACATTTATTTCTTACAGTGTGATCAACAATATTTATACGGAAAATGTCGATACGTGAACAAAGAATATTTAATTTAAGCCACTAGGTCAACCCATAGGCCGCTTTTACACTTACAGAATAGATTTCAAGATCAGATAAATCGCTGCGTAGGGTGTTGTTGAAAATTAGTTTTCCATATATGAAAGCGAATTTATCAGAGTCTTTCATCTTTATCAGAATAAATTGCGCCTGGTGATTTGAGATCTCACTCACAGCACTGCTAATTAATTCATTCTTGTGTATGATAATGTTGTGATTCCACTAGGTATAAAATGCACTGTTCTGTTGATCTGAAGGACTAGAAAGACGAGTTAGCCAGAGCTTGAAAACATCAAGCGAAGAAATTAAAAGGGGATTAAATTGAATTTTTAGTTCAAAAATGGTCATTTAAATGCGCACTCTAAAATAAAAAATCAACCCACCAAGAAGTAGTCATAATAAAATGAAAACTTTCACACGTAAGAACAACACTGATATGAGAAAATGATCAAAAAATGAAAGTAAAATTATTAGTTATTATTGTAAAAAATAATAATAAAATTTGAAAATTGAAAAGACAATTTGAGTTTTTGTAACTTGAATTAAAATTATGTTTTCCGTAATGAAGAATTGTGATACCATATTTCAAGTAAAAGAGAAATGATTCAAAGAAAAAATACAGCGTATTTTTTTGGCACTAATATATCGTTCCAAATCTTGTAAATATTGTTTTTTTTATTCTGCTTTCTTTTTACTTTGTTAAATTTTCTGTTTGTCCAATTAATCTTTGCTTAAAATGATCGTTGTTTTGCTGTAACCTTACCGATAAGTTGTTTTTCCTTTTATGCACCACATATGGCGAGAAATCACTTGGCATCGCCTAACTTGGCGACATTTGGCGTCATTCCAAACATAAATGAAAATTATTACTTTTATTGAAGGTACTCTCGTTTCAACACGTATAATAGAAAAATATAATAATAGCTATATATAATAAAAAAGTTGAGGTATTTGTTTGAACTGTACTATATCCATATCCAGTCTGTAAAACTGCTAACCATTGTATTTCTGATTATAAAAGTAACAAAGAAATACCACACGGAAATTAATACTTTTGTCAGACACCTCGCAGTTGTTTCGAGATCTGGTTAATAGAAGCGAACCATAACTTTAAAACTTTAGCATATTTTAAAAGAAATAAGGCAAAATTTTTACATTTTGTTGCGGAGCAACATCAAAATAATGGTCTTTTGCGAGGAAAACAAAAAGCGCGGGAGTTTTGGTCTCGTAGAAACACCCCCGCTTTGCAAGTCAAATGAATCTCGTCTGCTCCGACGTCCATACAAATGAAGCGGGAATATTGAGCGTGATCATTCAACTGTGACTTTGGGTGAATACTATGATGAGTTTCTCAACTGAACATACGAGGAATCACGGCCACCCCCTTTTGTTTTTGGTAAATAACGGAAGCAAAAGAGCAAAAATCAGTTGCTCATTGTTGCCTTCTTCCTTTTGTTCACTTTAAAGAAATGTATTCCGAAATGAATTTAGTGTTCTTGTTCTAATTCATAAGCTGTTCATTACCCACTGGTCTAATTATTACTCCGTATTTTTTAAGAATGCAAATTTGTTTTGGATAATATATGGAAGGTTTGTTAAGATTAAATGCAACATTACATTAACTATTACTATTATTATTATTATTATTATTTTAAAAAACCAACTCTTCCGTTCAATAACAACTTTGTTAGAGATTAGTCCTATCTTCGAAAGTGTTTGATTATTGTTGCGGTTGTTGCTTTCGTGTCCAAGGATAAACAAAAGAAAGAAATAAGTCCCTAGATTCTATCACAAGATTTTTTCGATTGCCGCCGCTAGTAACGCAGCATCGGAAGTGTAAAAGATCTTCCTGCATAGTGTCGCAAAGTGGAACGATCCCGATCTTTAGGAGAAAATATTTGATTTTTAAGTGTATTTAACGTATCAAAACTGGAGAAAAGCTTACTGGTGAGAAAATTGGGATGAGATTCATGGTCTACATTTCAGCTCTTATTGCTGTGCTACTGATAACGAGTTTACTCTCATGAGAGATAATACAGGGCGGTGCTTGTACTGACGGTCATGGTTTGAAGCGAATAGAATACCCAGATCAATCTCCTGATATAAGTCCGATGGAACATCTCTGGAGTTGCCTTTCAAGGCAAGCTATTGCCATAAGTTCTATTCCAAGATTATTGCATTAACTTGAACAAAGTTTACTTCGTATTTCATTTTTGCTTCCCATTTTGGTGCTTAAAAAGTAAGTTAACAGCATGAACAGTAGATTCCAGGATCACAATAAAGTTAGGTATGGTCACAATTCTTATTGAAACTTATTTTGTAATATTTATTCAAAGAAATTTTACTGCTGAGATACAAAGCCGTGATGTTCTACTTTTCTGTGTTCCTAGTGCGATGCTCCAAGATGGCTGTGAGGGAATGATCGGTACGGCACCACACCGCTCAATCTTCCCGCTTCATTTGCACGGTTTTACACTGTTAAGTGTCAATTAGTATTGTTAAATTGATTATTTAAAAAATAATTAGGAAAACACAGTTCATGTTCCAGTGTTTTTGTCAATTTTAATAGAAGAAATATGTATTTATACATATAATAAAGAGAAAAATATATGTATTTATTTATTGCCAATGGTGTAGCTATGAAATACTTTTTTATTATTATCATACTTTATTTTTTGAATTAAAATTTGAAAATATTTCTCACTTCACACACCATGTATTTTCAAAACATTTTTTTGTATCATAAGAGAAATACTAGCTGAAAAAATCTGGTATGGACCCCACACTACTTCCTTTTACGTGTAAATTTCTTAGTAGTTGTCTTAAGCGTTAAAAAAAGTGTTTGGAGTGAGCAAAGTGCCAAGTTGAACCCAAATTCAAAAAATAATTTTTTTGCCAAATTTGTCGCCAACTTGACGATATGTCACCAAGTTGGCGTCAAACACTTGGCGACCAAAAGCTTGGCGACATATCGCCAAGTGGTCGCGCCAATTCATATCACTTGAGTCTGCATTGAAATTAACTCTGATTTACCCCAAAAAAGGGGTAAAACACCCCCTTGGGAACATTCGAATGCAACCACAAGGGGAGGTGCACAACTAGACCATCCTCAGAGCCTACATACCAAGCTAGAAGATTCTACGGCATATAGTTTTTGATTTATGCGACACACATACGCACATACATACGCACATACGTACATACAGACGTCACGAGAAAACTCGTTGTAATTAACTCGGGGGTGGTTAAAAAGGATTTTTCGGCTGCTTATATGTTGGCAGGTACATATGCACGTGCTGACAGGTCGAAAAAACTACTGAACATTCATTCGGGGGGGGGGAGTAAAATCAAAATTTAGACTCAAATTTAAGTGATTTTTTTTTCGCGATCACAATACTTCCTTTACTACGTAAAAGGAAGTAAAAATATTTGAAAAAAAAAAAACATGTAAAGGAAAAAAATAATCATCTTTTTTGATATAAAAATTGCTTTTTGCTAAAAGTGACATTTAAAACTCGCAAAATGTAGCAACTAACAAACATCGTTTTTCCCTCTTTTTCGCGAAGTGAAGGATATGCAATTTCTAGTCTTCCAGGAAACTCGTCATAGTGTGCGCCGTCGTAGAAAAACGTCGAGTAATTGGTAGTATCTATATTTGATAATTTAATCTTCTCACAGCTATTTACTTACTTGTTTAGTACATGTAGTGGATAAAGTAGTATTTCCAAGCACCTGTCTAGTGTATAAGAGCCATTTTTTCTGCAATATATAAAAAATATATATGTAATTTCTGCTGAAATAAAAAATGACTTTTGGTGAAAAGTGACATTTAAAGTTGAAAAAAAAAAAAAAAAAAAAAAAAATGGGAGCTAACAAACATCTTTTTCTTCCTCTTTTTCGCGCAGTGAAGGATTTGCGATTCCTACAGTCTTCCAGGAAACTCATCACAGTGTGCGCCGAAAGTCACGGCCGAACGAGCCCGCTCAATCTTCCCGCTTCATTTGTACGGCTTTGTACGCAAGAGAGAGGCTCATTTGACTTGCAAAGCGGCGATTTCTCCTCCAGACCCAAACACCCACGTCTTTTGTTTCCGCGGGAAGGACATTATTTTGATGCTGTGTTGTAACGGAATTTACCATATTTCTTTTTTGCTCGGCATTGAAAGCTTAATCCGTTCGGCTCTGGATCCTCCCACTCCCTTGCGACTGTTGTTAAATTTTTATTGACTTAAAAGAAACGGGGTTTTTAAACGTTTTATCATGAAATGATGTGTTTGATAGTACGAGTGTAAAAGTTTAGAGCAGTTGTCGGAACATTTAAAATGATGTTGTGAGACGTAAAATTTTATTGAAGTTTAGAGAGTAGTTGCGTTTTCCCTTCTCGCTTAGCAAACTTGACTCTCGCTTTTTGCCATCGGGTAATTTTGACCCCATAAGAAAAAAACGATGAGTAAGTGTGTGTGTGTGGTACTTACTACTTGATAAATTAATCCTCCCACGGTTATTTACTTGTATAGGACAGTTAGGGCATAAAGGTTAGGAATATGCAATACACCACCAACTCGGCTATTTCGATCCATGGAAGCAGTTTCGTGTTTATTGTGCACTCTAAAGCATGAAGTATGAAAGTAGCCGAGTTGGAGGCAAAAATCCTCTAAGAGAGCGAAAAAAACTGGTAGCTAATGTGAAATTAGAGCACCAGCGAGCGGCCGCACTTGGGAACGGTTCAACTTGTAAATTTTAACGCAGAGCTCGGGTATAAAGCAGTGAGTAATAGCCTCTAAGCAAGGACCTGCCTCCAACTTGGCTACTTTTGTATTTCATGTTGATGAGTGCACAATAAGCACGAAACTGCAGTCCATGGATCGAAATAGCCGTGTTGGCGGTGTATTGCATGTTCTTGCCTTAGCCCTTGCTTAGAGGCGGTTACTCACTGCTTTATACCCGAGCTCTGCGTTAAAATCTGCGAGTTGTACCGTACTAAGTGCGGTCGCTCACTGGTATTCTAATTTCACATTAGCTACCAGTTTTTTTTCGCTCTCTTTGCTCTGTAAGAGGATTTTTGCCTCCAACTCGGCTACTTTCGTATTCCATGCTGATGAATGCACAATAAACACGAAACTGCAGTCCATGGATCGAAATAGCCGAGTTGGCGGTGTATTGCATGTTCCTACCTTAGCCCTTGCTTAGAGACGGTTACTCACTGCTTCATAAAGGTTAAGTCAGAAAAAAAACCACTTAAATAACACGTTTGAAAACAATTATTATTATTATTTATTATTATTATTGTTATAATAATGATAATAAATATTGTAACAATAATAATGATAATAATAATAATAATTATTATTAATTCTCATTTTAAAACGTTTTCTTCACAACGTTAATATAGGGAATGTGAGGCATAGTGAAATAATTCAGATAACATATCTGCTTCAAAATGAACAAATTATAATTTTACTATGAAACTTTTTGAACATAAATAGGGACTAATGTATTTTGTAATACAACATGCGTTGAAGTATTATTTTTTGATTTTTGGCAGTATTTTTTTGATTTTATTATTTTTTGATTTTGCATTATCAAAAAATGTGGAAAAATTTTCACTTCAAAAAGCTTTGGGGGTAAAGAGGAAAATAAAATCATTTTGCAATGACACATTTTTTATTGATGATTTACAGTAATTTTCCTCAAATGAATGTATAGTTAAACCAAGGCTACACTAGATAGCGTTTTATACAGGCTTCTTCATTACTCAAAACATCAATGGTAAAGATTTGCCCGCTAGAGAGCGCTGAACAACGACCTCCCAAATGTTTGTTTACATTTATTAGCATGTTGTTTCCGCTGTAAAAAGTGACGTTTATCCTATCTTTTAGGGTTAAAAACGACCTTACTTTTTTTTTTAATTTAAAGTATTGCGCACTACAGAAAAATCCAATTACAGTGGCAAGTAAAACAAGTACATATAAAACAAATTATACATTAAAAATATTGAAACATATAGACTTAAAACAATTAAAAGGCAGGTTGAAAATATCTGAGACACGACAAGGAGTTAAAACTTTGTAAAAATTTAAAAGACAACAAACGAATTAAAACAAATTACACATTTAAAATTTTTAAACAATTAGACTTAAAATTATTAAAAGACATATTAAAAATATCCAAAACGCGACAATGAGAGTTAAAAAGTTTGTAAAATTTAAAAAGGCAAAAACTTGACTTCACTTTTGCAAAGTAACATTACAGAAGGCATCTGTGATCAATTTTAAGCAGATCATTTTAAAATAGTTTAATTTTATGAAAAATAAGTTAGCAAAAAAACTTACTTTCTGTGGCTACTCATGCTGGATCGTTGCTTGACTGATTTGTCTGAAAATAGCTGTCAATAAATTGACTCTGATGTCCAAATAGTGGCTCTAACTGGTTTTCTCAAGAAGAAGGACTATTTTACTTGTGAAAAACAGCTTTAGTAACGAGGATATAACCATTACAGGTTTTTGTATGCAGTAACTAACAAGCGTCCCATTTTTAGGCTACTGAGCATAAATGGGTTAATTCTAATCAGGGAACTACAAGAATAGTGCAATAAGAAAAATAAATTTAACTATGCGGCATGCCCTCATTATCCCTTTATCGATATATGGGGTCTTAAAGACTCTCCACAATGTAAGGAAAGCGACAAATTTTGCAACAAAATTCATCACACAATTTTATCGTTAGTATCCCCGTACAAATTGTGTGACAAATTTCCTACATCTCTCAGCAAAACTCGATAAATTTGGCGAGTTTTCTTAACATTTTGGCAGATTTTTAAAACCTAATGTTTTGATAACGGGACACGAGGGCAAATATGTTTTGTTTCCAGAAATATGTTTTACGGTGCTCCTTTGATACTTATTAAATGTTTTAAAAATATTTTAATACTATCACTAGCCTATTAACCGGCGGTGCCCGTTATTGCATTATGTTTAACTTATTTCATGCTGAAATGAAATAGGTGAGCCTTGAATTGATAATTCATTGTTAATCATCATCTTTGTTGGAAAATACTCCTATTCAAATGTATTAAATTATCAATTTTTATGTTTACAGGCCTATCTCTATTACTCCATATATTCAAAACTGAAAGAAAATGGCCATTTTGAGACAAAAATTTTGAATTTTAAGCTTTTTGGATTCTTTTTTTTATTTTAAAACCGGCCTGAGTGAATTCTATTGCATCAAGGAACCTTTGTGCCAAGTTTGATGAAAATCCGACGAAAACTGTGGATTTGTATATGGAACAAACGTACAAATATACATATATATACAAGTATACATACATCTATTTTTATTTATATAGATGTGGATTCCTGGTGATAAATTTTAGACAATTTTTACGTTACGCTAAGCACAAGGCAATCCAATGTTTACCTTTTGGGGAATGAGGATTGGCTCATAGCAGTCCGTATATAGATTAAAACTCTCATGTAAGAATGTACAACATGTGTTAAAGCCAAAGATTCTTTAGATTTGATTCTAGAACCCATCACCTTAAAGTTTTTGAAGTTAAACACCGCTCTGTAAGTTTTTTCTTTCATATACGAGATCTTCAGTTTTTAATGTTAGCGGCTCTTGGAAACTTTTAGCTGATATTCCATGAAGGAAGGAGGGGGGGGGGCGCTCTTGATGAGATGAAGATTAAGAAAAGCATATCCTTAAATATTAAATAAATAACACGCTCATAAAATATTATACTAATCCCTTTCTAAAAATATTTTAAGTTATAAAAAAATTACATTTAACTTTCATGAAAAGAGTTTGAAGATTCATTTGGTATTATTTTTTAAAAGTGTTAATCTAAACTTTAAAAAAGTATTTTAATTACATACGCATGTACAAGTTTTGCCTTATAATATGAGATAATCTGGGAGGAATTTGTTAGTTTTATTTGTAAGGTTTTATGGAAAAATTCATTCAAAAATATATTTCCTACTTTCAGGATACATAGGAAATATTAAATATTCTGTTGGATGTAGGTATTTATGCTTTTTAACATACACCAAAAACTGATAAAACTTTTTTCTCTACGTGGTGCGAAAATATATTGAGCGGAAAACAAATATGAAGTAGAGAACCAATAGTTTTCTCGGCATAAATACGAAATGGAGAGCTCAACTTGGAAAACAAAAATCAGCTTTTCCTGATTTTCATCCTAGAAGCTGATTTCATTAATTACTTCTATCATATTTTGTAGTCAAGCAGCCGAAACAAAATCGAAAAGAAAAGCTAACAAGATTAAAGAGCCAAACGACAGCTAAAATGTACTTATGTTTTAAACAAGTTTTATTTCACGAAAATGTCGCATCACATATTTTAGCTGTATTTACGTTTAATAATAATATTAATAATAATAATAATATTAATAATAATAATTAACTTAAACTAGCATAAGACGATTGGGTGACATAATATTTTTCAAACGAAGTTTAAGTAAAAAAAAAAAAAAAATCACGCTTAATTGAAAAATAATAATTTTCCAAACCCCATTGACTTTACCTACAGTATACCAAAAGCTCGACTCTATCATCCAGAGACTGCATTTTTGTTATTTTTCTAGACCTATCTCTTAAGAGTATTCAATAACCGAGTTGGAAGCAGATGTCCTCTCATTGTAGCTGGGATTACCTTCAAACTGATGCCTAAAATTATAAAATTACTGTTCATTTTTTAAGCTTTTAACTTTATTTTAAGAGTTGAACCGTTGGTGCGCTAAATTTGTTTTAGCCACCAGCTTATAAGTAATCTCAGCTACAATTATAGGATATCTGCACTGCAAAAAATGAACTGCTGTTTTTACACTATAATACTGGCAGCCGAGGCTCCAACTTAAAACTGTAAAACGCACGGTAATAAACTGTAAAACGAGTAATTTAAATTTTTTTTAACTCCATTTCGTCGACACGAACCCTCCCCCCCCCCCGTTTATAAAAAGGACGTATGTACAGCTTTCTTTATTTTAGGGAGTTTTTCAGGGAGAGGGGAAAGAAAATTTTGGTGTGGGCAAAACGAGGCAAACCTAAATTACAACCCCAAAAGTCATTGTCCAACTACGTCTTCGTCTAAACATACGTATAGACTGAAAACCAGGCTATTCAGCGTGAGCCTGGCGGCACCACGAGGAGGTCCCTGCGCAGATGAAGTTAATTTACTGCTTATTTCTATTGTCTTGTTATAAAATGAAAAGTTGAAAGGTGAGTAAAGTGAAATAAACTCTGTATGTGAGTGCATTGAGTTTCACAGCGATTACTACCAAAGGCTATCTTGAAATATGATGCAATAAATGCAATACTGCGTTAGAACGAAGTTATGCATTTTTGACGAAATTCTGTTTCAGTTAAATATTCGATGTAAATTTAAGTAAAATAAAAAAGTCCAAAATAAAATTAAGATAAAGTCAGTGTAAAATTTCTAACAAATTGCAGTTAATTATTAAAAAAATAGTCCGGAAACCATCTAGATCTATTAGAAAAAAGGAGAGTGAATCTAGGATATGTCAGATAACGTTACTTTTATTTTTCTTTTTTTCTGTTATAATTAAAAAAATCTTTTCTTTTAAATAAGTGGCACTTATTAATTTAATGGTCTTAGAAATCATATATTTCCTTCTGCTGAGCAAAAAAATCTTAAAAGTAATTCTTTCCTCAAACGTTCTTTCATTTTCATTAATTTGGAAATCTTCAAACACTTACGACAGAGATTGCTTCAATTTAAACCATTTTCAAGGTCAAATATCCCTCATAGATATGAATAAATTAATAACATTAAATTGCATTAAATTCACGAAAGATAAAATCTCGTATCATTTTAATGACACCATCAAGCGTATTCTTTTTTTTTGCTAAAATATTGTCTTTTCAACTGTCTATTCAAGCCTTTTAAAGGCTTGAATAGACAGTTGAATTTTAATTTTGGTTACATTCATTAAATTTTGGTTACATTCATTAAATTTGCTTACATTCATTAAATTTGGTTACCTTTTACCTTTAGATTAATTGGAATAAGGTCATGTTGGTCCACTTTTTACCTTCCCTTTGTAATTCCATTAAAAAATCAAACGAGCAGTATATTTTCTACTTAGAGTCTCATTAAATGTTTCAGCTCATGAAATTGTTTTCTATAAATTTTTTAACCCAACTTTGAAGGGAGACAACCTTTTGTTGGTCCCGGGGTACGTTAATCCGTATTATGAAAACTATCGTTAGAATTTTGTTATTTAGTGGACTGCGTACTATACACCTTGGCTTCTGACAAGCACAGAACAGATTTACGGCACAGAGAGGACGAAATGGCATCCATGGGCAAGGCGAGACTCGAACCAGCGACTTTTTGCTTACGAGAAGACTCTACCTCTAGGCCACCGTGGCCCCCATATTCTGCTTAAATACATTATACTCAAATGTGTGATTCATTTGCCAGTCCTAAAATGTTTCATGTGAAGTAAAAATAAATTTCGAAAAACTTTTAAAATTAAAACGAAATTTTATGACAGTAAATTTTAAAATTTGCAACTGAGGAAAAGCTTCTTTGTTCTTTGAGTCTGTCACTGTACAGACTTTTCTCGTTTTTCTACGTTTAGTTTTGGTATTTTGAAAGTGTGCTATATCTTTCAGCTAAATGAAGTGACATTTGCACTTGAAAAAGAAGTGGTTTGAAAGTTCAAGCTCTCGCTTGGTGAGATTCTGAGTGGTGAACCTTAGAGTAAAGTTAGAAATTTTACAGGTTATTGCTGTAAAATTTAGCTGTATTACACTGTAAAAACAACAATACTGGCCGCACAGGTTTTAGTTTAAAACTTAAATTCACGGTAATAAACTGCAAAATTAGCAATTTGATAGTTTATAACAGTAAAATTTGAATTTTTGCAGTTTATTACTATGAAATTAGCTGTATTATACAGTAAAAACAACATTCATTTTTTACAGTAATTACAGCATGTCTTTCCAGTGGTTAACATTCATTGACATTTGATAGGTTTCCTCAGTTCATCGGCGGGGGAGTTTTGTGGTAATATGCCATCTGTTATACTTAAATTTTCAATAATTTTTTTTATAAGTTTAGGTTTAGATATTGGAAAAAGAACAGCACTGCAATGGAGTTAAAAGGTAATTCAAAAGTTAACTAAATAACTAAAAACTTCTTTGCGGATGCTTGTGCATTGAACGAACTTAAATTCTACAGCAGTGATGCGCACCCCTTTTCTGTCCGATAGCCTCCCCTGATACTAAAATTATTCTTGCATGCTAGACTGTAGCCAAGAATGGTTGTTATCACACTTGATTCGTATTTTATTTCATCCATGTTCTTCGAAAACCAATTTCTGAATATGTGGATCTATTTTTGTTTCTACTTAATCCTGTGCTTTTCTATTTGTGACATTGAGCAAAATAACGTACCAGCCACCTTGCCTAGTGCTCAGATAAGTTTGACCGGGTGGGGAGGTTCCCAGTTCGAAACTCGACTAGAGGCATGGATGTACTTTCTTCCTCTTCCGATCTTGTTCTTTCTTTCTGGAAATGTGTTGTTGCGCTGTGATAGGTTGCCTACGCCATAGACAGATCTTTACGGCATGTGTGTACTGTGGAAGTCGGACTTTACACCAGATTACATATAGTTGGAAAAGTGAAGCAGCGCACCCATAATCTTCAGAATATCAGGCACAAGACAACAAAAACTTAACACTTTCCGGTCTAAGCCCGAGCTCAACTCGGGGTGTCGCTTTTGTCAAAGATGACTAAGCCCGAGCCTAGCTCGGGGTTAAGTTTGAGCTACTGTAGCTATGAAAACACGGTTTTTTTTTTCCTTTCGATCCTTTTTAGATATTATCTATGGACCTTTTACTTTCTTAAAAAATATTATATGGCACCACCAATCAGAATTAACTGCATGAGACGCTATAGAATCGAGGCTTATACGAACTTATTGCGAACCATGTGGTATTGCTCTCTGTGCAAATCTGTGTTTTGAAATGTACCACACCAAAGCAAATTTTGCAAAATAATGTGTATTTGAAAATTAAATCTTTTTTAAAATATTTGTTCAAGATTTGGGTTAGTTTTTAATTAAATTTGTGTATATTTTAATGGTCAAAAATGATAGTTTCCTTTGCGGAACTTTTTTTTCAAGTTCCAAACATGCATTTTTCTACAATTTCTTACTAAATATTAATTGTTGTTTCACTTAAATAGGTCTTCCATCATGAAAGAAAACATTTTGAAGCATTTAATAAAATTAAAATTACCAACATTAACTTTTTCCAAGTATTTTTTAAAAAATCACGAAAAGAGTCAAAACCCCAGTCTGGAGGGAGATGCGCGGTCGAAAAGGCTGAGACCTGAAAGTGTTAACAAAACAACGGGCCACACGGATCAGCTTCACAATCCAGATGTGGGCTGTAGATTAAGCACCTACCGCATGTTGAAAGCACGCATCGTCTTCTGAGAACGTATGCTGGTGGAGACAATACTGCCTTTTGGACACAGGGACAGCACACTGCAAAGAGGTGTGTCCTTTGTTACATGGCAGTTCTTTGCATTGTTTCTGGAAAGGCAATAAAATCATTCATTGGATCATTTATTTAAATTTAAGTTGTACAAAAAATTATTTGCAGAAAAAAAGTAAATAAAATAATTTGAATTTTGGCATCTTGATTTGAATTATGTAATTTTTTGGACGGTTTTATTTTTGCAACAGCACGGAAGGAAAATAAGAATAAGTGCTACACTGTAAAAAATGAATGTTGTTTTTTTACAGTATAATGCAGCTAATTTTATTGTAATAAACTGTAAAATTACTAAACTGTAAAATTGCTAATTTTACAGAAATAAACTGTAAAAAGCGTTATTTTTTCAGTTCATTACAGTGCATTTTACAGTTTTAAACTGGAACATCTGCTGCCAGTGTTACACTGTTGTTTTTATAGTTTAATACAGCTAAATTTTACGGCAATAAACTGTAAAATTTCCAACTTTACAGCAAGAAACTAAAATTGCTAGTTATACAGTTTAACACTGTACATTTTACAGTTTTAAATTGTAACCTCGGCTGCCAGTATTATACTGTAAAAACGACAGCTCATTTTTTTGCAGTGTATGTATAACGCACAGAAATTAAGCAAGTGAAGATGCAAGTAAAAAGGATTTTTTTTTTGTTGTTTAAGAATAGTTCAAGCCGTACAAAAATAAAGAGAGATATTTAACAGCATGGTAGCTTCTCGGCCCTTCATTTTCTCTATATAAAGAAATTTAGCCTATTTTCAAAGCAAAAGAAGTTGAAAATTGACATATTTCGTAAGTAGTCGTTTCTTACATCCGTTTTCGGCACCAGATGTTTAGCAATTAATAACACATCAAGAGTAACATTCAGATACAAAAGAAAAGAAAATCAGAAAAGATGTCTCTCAATATTTTTCTTCGGAGTAAATAGTGCAGAAAGAAACGTGTTTATCTTTCTACAGTATAACTTTGAAGAAGCTCATTTTTCCTTCGTAATAGAGTAAAATAAGAATATTTTCAAGGAACAAAACGCTTAGTCAACAACTAAGCAGTTGTGGACTTTTCTTCTTATCTTGAGGTATCACACAATGATTATATACGTGACTTTCTCCATCCCCCCTCCCCATCTTTTTATTTTTCTTCTCTTTTTCTATTTAAAGGTATTATTTTCACACGTGTAAGTTATTTTAATTTTATTATCTTTTTAAATTGTATGTCACATGTGTATATAAATGTTTATATTTCTATGTCATGTTTATGTCAAGAATCTGTTGTATGTCGGAATTTACTCAAAATATGTACTTTTGTTTTTTAAATAAATGTCCCAGAGACCCATACAAAACCGGTTAATCCAAGCAAATTGGAAGGTACGGGGGTCTCTGGGGTGCTAAATACTAAATATCACACAATGATAAACAAAAGTCTGCTTATTGAAAAGAAAAAAAAAACATCCCAATGTATTATACATTGGAAATGTGTAAAGATCTACACTGTAAAAAATGCATGCTGTTTTTACAGTATAATACAGCTGTTTTTATAGTAATAAACTGTTAAAAATTGGTCAGTTTACAGTGATAAACCGAAAAGATTCTAATTTTACAGAACTAGACTAAAATTGCTAAGTTTACAATAAAAAAGTGAAAAGTGCTAATTTTACTGTAAGAAACTGTAAAATTTTCAACTTTACAAAAAGAAACTAAAATTGCCAGTTTTACAGTTTATTACTGTACATTTTACAGTTTTAAATTGTAACCTCAGCTGCCAGTATTATACTGTAACTACAACTCATTTTTTTTGCAGTGCATAAATGAGCAGGAATACTGCAGGTAGAGCTCCTTTAGAGGACAGGCTGACTTGTCCGACATTTTGGTTTCAAAACATTCTTGGATCCAGCCTTGTTACAGGTATTTGAATCACATTAATATTATACCTGGTTGCTCGGCGTAAAATAACTTATGATTAGTTGGATAAAGCACCATAGTAGGTAAATTTAAAAAGATAACTTATTTCTCGAATTTAAAAACAGTTTTTTGGGAAATGTTTAATGGAATTGGGTCTATTTTCATACTGCACTTGTTTTGAGCCTCAGTTTATGAAATGTTTTTGTCATATAGACAAAAATAGTCAAATATCATCTATGCAGCTAGAATTCAAGCTTAGCTTCCACTTTTCTTCAATGCGACTTGAGTACAGATACCAGTGGTTCCACACGCCCATCGTTTTGGAACAAAAATGTCGGATGAGTCAGCTCCCCTCTTATAGGAGCCTTAACTGCAGATATGTGCTTCGATGTTACAAGGAACTTCACCAAACGTTCCTTGTAATCCCAAAACACGTGTCTGAATGGTTTCTGCACATTTGTGCTTTTTAATACTGTACTATTTGAGTAAAACTCCTAGTAAAACTATTTGCTTTTATTTTAAAAATATTTCAAAATTTTGAAGTGTTGTTTATCTTAGTACCGGAATTAGTTTCACGAACCATTGTATATAATAGGTTTCTGGACTTTTCAGAGTTTAAAGTTGTTTGTTAGTTGAAAAAGTGCGTTTAAGTTTATAAATTTTAACCATCTTGAAATAGGAGAGGAGAAAACATAAAGTGCAGATTTCCAACCAAACAAATAGAGCATACACATTGCAAAAAATGAACTGTTGTTTTTACAGTGAAATACTGTCCTCCGAGGTTAAAATTTAAAACTGTAAAATGCTTAGTAATAAACTGTAAAGCAAGCACTTTTACAGTTTGTTACTGTAAAGTTTGCAGTTTTACAGTTTATTACCGTAAAATTTAGCTGTATTATACAGAAAAAACTACTGTATGATACTGGTAGCAGAGGCTCTAGTTTAAAACTGGATAATACACTGTAATAAACTAAAATTAGCAATTTTACAATTAAGTTATGTAAAGTTAGCAATTTTCCAGTTAAGTGCTGTAAAGTTAGCAATTTTACAGTTAAGTACTGTAAAGTTAGCTATTTTACAGTTTATTACTGTAACGTTAGCTATTTTAATTTATTACTGTAACATAATCAATTTTACAGTTTATTACAGTAACATAAGCAACTTTACAGTTTAATACTGTAAAGTTAGCAATTTTACTGTTTATTACTGTAAAGTTTGCAGTTTTACAGTTTATTACAGTAAAATTTAGCTGTATTATACCTTAAAAACTACTGTATGATACTGGTAGCAGAGTTTCTAGTTTAAAACTGGAAAATGTACTGTAATAAACTAAAATGAGCAATTTTCCAGTTAAGTACAGAAAAGTTAGCAATCTTACAGTTAAGTACTGTAAAGTCAGCTATTTTACAGTTTATTAATGTAAAGTTAGCTATTTTACAGCTTATTGCTGTAAAGTTAGCTATTTTACAGTTTATTACTGTAACATAATCAATTTTACAGTTTATTACAGTAACATAAGCAACATTACAGTTTAATACTGTAAAGTTAGCAATTTTACTGTTTATTACTGTAAAATAAGCAATTTTTAGTTTATTACTATAAAATTAGCTCTACTACACTGTAAAAAAACAACATTAATTTTTTACAGTGTATATTTTAAGTTGATAAATGGTTTTGAAAGTATAAATGGAAATATTACATAAAGAAATGATTTGAGGAAAATGTTTCAGCTAAAAAACATGTTTTCTTGGAATAAATACAACGACATAAAATAATGTAAAGAAGAAACAAGATTTGTTTTCCTAAAATTCTCTTATTTTAAAAGGTGGATATGAACACATTTTCGGTGTTCCAGTTTTCAATATAATTTAAGGGTTTTGGCCCATTGTGGAACTCCATCTGTTTTTATCCCATTTGCTTTAAAAGCAAACATTTTGTTTAACATTTTTAACTAAAAGCATTTAGATTATTTGTTTTCCTTTTCAAAATTCTGTTTAAAACGTTTTTAAACAGCAACGTGCGACGAAGAGATTAAGATGAAGGAAGGAACATAATTAAAGTAGCATTTATATGATTGAGTCTTTAATGCAAAAACTTTTGTGGAAACACTTATTTGAAAATAGTTCAATTACAATGCTTTTAAAAAACAACGATGAGCATATACTCGTAGTTTCATTGTATTAATATTTTAAAAGAAATAAATGTAAAATCTTCAAACGATTTGGGAATTTAAGAGACATCGTGCAGCTGCTTAAATAAATGCAGAAAAACCATTACATAAAAATATATTACAATTGTTGTAAGGTTTGAAGAATTAAAATTTGTAGCTAATGTTTCAAAAGCCTGAAAATTTTAGTTGATAAAGGACATATTGAGAAGTTGAAGCATTCTGCTTGTTTTTCAGTACTTTAGCACATTAAGTTTAGGCAAAACTGAAGAATGTCTTTTTTTTATGAACATAAGAAAAATAGTGTTAACGTATCTCAAAAGATGCATCCGTTATGGAGTTAAAAAAAGTAAGGAAATTTTTTCTACTACTCTTCAAAATTTAATTGTATCATATAGAAGTCGAGTTCATACAATGCAAAAAATGGACTGCTGTTTTTACAGTATAATACTGACAGCTCAGGTTTAAAACTGTAAAATGCACGGTAACAAACTGTAAAATTCGCAATTTTACCGTTTATTACTGTTAACTTAACAATTTTAGTCTGTTTCTGTAAAATTTAACTGTGTTATATTGTAAGAACTGCAGTATAATACTGGCACCAGAGGTTCCATTTTAAAACTGTGAAATGCACGGTAATAAACAGCAAAACTAGATATTTTATAATTTATTACAGTAAAATTTGCTGTATTATAGTGTAAAAACAACATTTATTTTTTACAATAATATTTTACAGTGTGTGTTTTTACGTTGGCGGCCAAGCTACGAACAATTCGTTGCCTATGAGCTTGGTTAAAAACAATGTATCTGACAGCCAGTTTTTATTTACTGGTACTTCCTCAGAAGCCAACTATCCATACTGATGTCAGTGTACTACACGTAAATTCAGATCTGTACGAAAACAGCAAATCTGTAACGTATGAGTTAACTTAAAGTCGATTCTGTCAGCTAAAATGACATACTGCAAATTATCTCGCATTTGGGAAGTCAAAGTGTTAAGAAGTTTATTAAATGAAACAATGCATTACAATGCTTATAAATTCATATTCTTGTAGTATGTTTTGGGCAGCATCGCAAATTTAAATGGAAATGAACGTACGTAAACAGTTTTGTGCCTACTATCTCACCGTTAACTAATGATACAAGAAGTAACGCACAGTACATCAGCAACTTCAGGATGCCACGAAGATTTAAGTTGTTGTGTACAAACATTTGGGGAAGTGGAGGTTATATACCATATACTAGCCAAGTACATAGCCTATGTTAGTTGAATGGCCTCCAATTTCTTTCTTTCTAACGAACTCACGATTATAATTCAATACGCCTCTTATAGTAAACTAGCTGACCTGGCGAACTCTGTTCCGCCTTAAAGGCAATAAATAAGCAAATTTTTGAATAAATTAAGTTTTTTAATATTAAAAAATACAAAAAAATAAGTACCTACGTTAATCATTCATTATTGTTTCTATATTTCAGTACATAGGTTGCTCTTCACTTAAGTACCGTGTGATACATAACATTTTTTGTTTTATTATCAAGCGCAAAAACAAACAACGCAGATTGTCTTCCGGCCCGTGAACATGCCACATATAATTGACCATGGGAAAAACAGTGATGTTTTAGATTCAAACCACAAACTTTTAAGGATTGACCTTGTGATTTGTTGATGGTCATGACAAATGCAAGACGAATCGGGAATTTAAGTCTTTTAACGTCAAACGGCATATCGGTTGGGATCATCGGGATCCTCTGAATGAGCAATCATTTCTGACAGCTTATCACATATAAATTTCAAGAGAAGTAACGCCGTTTGTTTATAATTTATTTCACAAAAAAGTCAAATAACACTCAACGCACAGCTAACTTACAACCTGTTTACTGCGCTCCGGAAGCTTCCAGAATGTGTGCTTTATGTCGCTCAGCCATGGAGGCGTCAAAAAAGGCTTCGTAAAAAGGCGAAGTCAATAAGACATTTTTTCTATTTACGTAACTGACACACATAAATTATAGCCCATGTTCTTCTCCTGGCTCTAAGCTACCTACCCACCAATTTTTAGCCATATCGGTACAGCCGTTCTTGAGCTATAAATAGTGTAACTAACACGACTTTCTTTAATATATATAGATTAATAGGGGCTTAAAATTAAAACATTGCAGCTAAAAACAAACCGCATCTACGAGCCAGACCAGCATGAGTCCAAAATTGGCGTCTCTTACTTTACCACTGCATTGTATGTAGAATATTATTCCGCACCGACCCAAGAGAACATTAATCAAAG